>CAJPIZ010001125.1:0-18338 GCA_905368565.1 Medioppia subpectinata | reverse complement strand
TTTATGTTTAATCCAAAGTTGCAAGAAGTTAACTGTAAAATTGTTTTGAGTTTAACGTTTAATATTGTAATTGTTGAAAAATCATTATGTAATTTATTTTAATACTAATTTATGTTTAATGTTTAATTAAGTTATCACGTTAATTAATCTGATTTCAATGATTTAGTATTGTTTTTATTAAATGTTTAGGTTTTATATAAAATCTGAACAAAATATGAAATTATTATCAATTATATACAAAACATGTTTTTAATAAAATGAAGATTTCCAGTAATTTTATGTACAAACATCCAATACATGTCAATTTATTGCCAAATACACCAGGTTTATATAAATTTTAAACACTTAAAAATCTATTACAATAAGCAATTGAATAATTGTACAACTAAACATACTTGCTTAATTCATTTAATAGACTTTGCGCAATAATTTTAATAAAATAATTTTTACAACTATGTCCCAATAGTTGTCTATGAGTTTTCAAATTTTTTTAAACTGATCAAGTACAAATACAAAATAGTCAACATAGCGCACACAACACCCCACGCGCCCAAACCAAACTCTCCTGTGACAAAGTTTGCTATAATACCAATGTTGGTCAGTACCAGCAAAACGATCACGGTAATTTTGTGCTCCTTGACAATACCAACTAAACCAATGACCGACAATACCAACCACAACACCGCGATTACCAAACCGACTATCACTGTAACCGAGATATGTTTAAAATTAACAAACTTAGCAATATATAGTAAACATTTGTTTTATATTTAAAATACCTTCTTGTTTATCAAGATCGTTTTCTGTAAGATATCTATCGCTGGCGCCCAACGCTATGCTGTATAACACTATCCTAATTATACAGCCAATGATTGCCAACACATACAGCACTTCCAGACAGATCTTTACCGCTGTTAAAGTCTTTTGTCTACTGAACGCCATTATTATCACTGAATAATTATAATTAATTGGTAAAGTTGTATATCCTATGGCCTGATAAGCAGTATTTGTATCAATACAACACACAATCGCGCCGTATATTTAATATATCAATTTGTACATAATATAATAACTTACATCAGTGTTAGATTATTGGGTATAATTGTTAGCTTAAAAACAACAAAAGCAAGTAAGAATAGACAAAAATTACCAAACGGATCTTGTTATATTATGTATTTAGCTGGAATTATTCTTTGTGTCATTTCCTATTAGAAGTGGTTTAGTTTACAATGTAAACTTTACATATTAATGAAAAATATGAAATCCAATGGGATTTAATTTAATTTTATTTTTTTTAATAACTTTAGTTTACAACATTATTTGCATATCTATTATTGATAATAAAATAATTACATTTAATATAAATTTTACTTGTATTATTATTTTTATAACTGAAAAATAAAACAACTTTCATTTTGTTTGAGATTAGAGACATTTATTTTTATTATTATATAAAGTGATAAGAATATTATTAACTTAATTATATCAGATTGAACATGTATATTTGATGCAATATAAATGTGCAAAGCACATTAAATAAATCAGACCTTGGTAGGAACAGCATCGGCAGGCTCGTTTTGTTTCTGAATGATCAATCTCAAATACACACCCACTAACACAGCCAATAGTAAATGCCATAGGGCGACCAAAAAATAACCTGAAGTAATGTTTGACAAAATGCCCAAGACAATAAATATCAGCATAATGGTGACCATGCGTCTATTTTCCTTCACAATAGACACCAGACAGACAATCATATAAAGTAAAGCAAACACACTAATACCCAGAAAGAGTCCCGCTGCGTGAACAAGGTTAGAAAATGTTTTAATTAAGGAATCTACTTTAAAGTTTATAATTTATACTGTGCTTAATTAGTACAGTACGCTTTATAATATAATTTAATTATAAAATTTATATTCTACAAAACCGTTTAAACACCCTTTAGACCCGAGTGCATAGTATTTAAGTAAATAAAATTAATTTAATAAAGTTACCATGCTTCTTAGGAGGAAATAGATCCGGTTGGTCCGTATTGGTGGCCAACCATATACTCGACATTACTATTACGGCTATGAAGAGAATGGCGTACAACACGAACACCACCTCCAAAACAATCTTCATCACTGTTAATGACTTTTGATTACTGAACGCCATTATTATTAATGAATATATAATTAACCACAAAGTTATGTATCCTATGGTTTGTTAACTAGTATTTGTATCAATACATACAAACAATCGTAAATTATTTTTAAGGTATAACTATTATAATTATAATACTAAAAAGTAATTGTAAATGAATTTCGCATGAATGTCAAGATCAAGGGTTTGTTATTATGTGTTTATAATATAATTGTTAAATATGCTAAATAACCTTGTTACATAAATAAAATATCCAAACGAAACTGGAAATATCATTTCCTATGGGAGTTGTTTTAATTCACTTATTACTAGATATTATTCCATTTTTATAACATAAGTTATGTTACATAACAAATGTCACCGGATATGTAATAATTTATTTATTAAAATTAAATTTTTATTAATAATTTTGGTTTTAAATACAATATTGCACATTTTTATTTGCCAAGCAGATTTTGCTCAATTTATTAGTTAAATATAGTTAGATTAGTCAAGACAAATGTATATGCTGACGGATTTATGATCTATATATAAAATATATATTTGCACAATTATTTTTGTCTACAGTATAAAGTAATAACTAAATTACTAGTAACCATAAAAATAATCATTAGGCATTTAATTCAACAATTATTATTAAACTTAAATTATTACAAATAAAAGTAAATCATTATCAATTATGTTTTACCGATTACATTTCATTTTTATATTACATTTTTATTGATTACATTTTTAAAATTAATTTCATTACTGTTTCAATTATATCAATATAACTGAAAGTTCAAGCATTTCTATTACCTTTAAATTGCGAGATTTAAAATAAATATTAACTTAATTATAGAATGAACATGTACATTTTATGCAATATTACAATATAAAATGCATTATATAAATGCTACATTAGTAGGGTAAATCTCAGTATCCCTTTGTTTTTGTGTGATCAAGATCAAATACCATGCTGTTAACGAAGCGCATAATGTAAACCATAGGGCCGACCGATAATGTTGACTAATGGTAGCAGAATGTGCTACAACAGCAATGATGGTTATAATCAGCAAAACAATCACGGTGCGTTTGTTTTCCTTTACAATTCCCATCAGACCAATGATCATCAATATTAACACAATAGTCCAGGCGGTCATCGCGTAAATCGCTATGTAAACAAGGTTAGAATACGGATAAGTCTATCATGTTTAACAATATTAATTTACAAACAACATTATTTACTATTCATATATTTTGTATATAGTAGTCCGTTTACTTAAAGGGATATACTGTATTTTATAAATTCTAAACAAGGTGAAATATTACCATTTTCTTTAATAATAGCAGTTTTGTCTGGGTCTTTTTCATGGGTACCTAACTTTAAACCCGATATCACTATTACATAAATACAGGCAATAATAAACAACACGTATAGCAATACCATCACTATCTTAACGATTGTTAATGTCTTTTGATTACTGAACGCCATTATTATCACTGAATATATAATTAACGACAATATGTTGTTTACCTATTGCTTGATAATCAGTATTTGTATTGATGCAAACACTGTCTCATAATATAGTATATTTACTTTATAATAACTATTACATTATTGTAATTATAATAACTGATTTTATAATTTTTATTATTAATAAATTTAAATGTCCTAGATCAAGGAGTGGTAAATATCTATCATTGATTTTAATGTCATTAATATAAATGTAATATTGATATATCAAATGCATAAAACTTCAAACGACAATATCAAGAGCAAACATTGAAAAAACAATTAAACGGATTTGCAATATCGTGTGTTGATCATGCAACATTTATTCAGTCATTTCCTATGGGAATGGTTTTAATTGTTATTAAATATTATAATTTTTAAACATTTTTATAACTATCATAATATACATGTAAACTTTATTTTGTAATAAAATTTAATTTTTACTTTTAATTTTAATTTGCCTTACTATAGCGTAAACTGTGTGTTTTTGGTCGTATTTGATCATGGACATTTTGAATTGTTAAAATTACCCTGAATTATTAAATACAAACTTATAAGATCAAATATTTCTGTTATGTAGACAGGAATATACAGTATATTTACTATTTTTAATTAAAGAACGATTCTATAGACCACATTATTCATTGCTGAATTGTTGTTAAAAATAATAATTTAATTAACAGTTAAGCGTAGGTCTCTGTGTATACATAAATTAATTTTCATTATAATAATTATACATATTTTAGTAAGTTCTCAATTTATCATAATGATTTTATGCATCTTTCTATTTACAGTAAAATAGTTTTAAATACAAATGAAAAATTTTATAATTATAAATCTTAATTAATTTTAATAAGTTATTTTTTAAATTTAAATAAGTAATAATTAATATAACTAATCATAACAGTATAGCTATATTTTAACTTATAATACAAATATTTTTGTTTTAGTTATTTATGACCCTTTGTTTGAAAAATACCACACCTTATAAGCTATGCTAACCTTTTGTACATAACATGTTATCTGCTATTATATAACACTTGTCGTAGTTTTAGTCCTTTTGGTTACTTATATAATACAGCAAAATGTATGAAAATGTTAAATACAAATAGCATTTAAAATTCACAAAAAGTGTATAACTTATTGATAGAGCAGTTATTATTTAATGTTTGCTTAACTTTGTTTTTAGCAATTATTTGAATATTATTTTTGATTAACTTTTTATTCAAGATATAAAAGTTATTTTTAAACAACTCATTCATACAATCACTTAATTTGATCCCAAGATATTGCACAACAGATGAAACACAAGAAGACATCACTCGAGACCACAGTTGACGGCAATGAAAACAACAATCAACAGGTATTTGACAAACAATTAATTGTTTATTGAGTTTTAATTGTTTTTATCTTACATTTTAGCCCCAAATCTATGCTAAAGACTCTTTGGATCGTTTTGGCGATGATTTATTTGCAATCATATTATCTTATCTCACAATTGAAGACAGTTTTGCCTACGAATGTGTGTCTAAACAGTTCCAGAGGACAGTCTTTGACGGTGTTGTAAACATCACTCTTAGCGACCGATTTATTAGAGAAATAACAAAAGGAATGATAATTCAAACCCAATTGTTGGCCACAATCGCTATTAAGCTTTCAAACATTCAGACCATCGACTTAAGAGGAATAACCAGTGCTAGTGTTGAACACATTCCCGAAGTGTTGAACACATTTCGAGACAATTGTCGACATTTGCGGGAAATATACAGCGATTTAATTTCTCCACAAGGAATCCAATGGATTCGACCACTTGTCACACGTATGTCTATAACCACTTACTGGATGTCTTCAGTGGCCAAACAATCGCTCATTCATTGCCACCGATTGTCACAATTAAGAGTTAAGTATTTGTCGGCTGTCGTCGACACCACTAATGGACAACTATTGGCAAAGAATTTAAGTCATTTTGACTTCAGTCACAATTCCGGACTGTTATCAGCGTTTGTGGCACAGAATCTGTGCCTCAAAAGTCTTGTCGCCCGCGATATCTTCGACACAGACGACACACTCAACAAACAATCACAACAATTGTCACAATTAACACAATTAAGGCAATTGACGCTTCATTTATATCTAACATCACGCGATAACTCATTGAACGACTTTTTGCGTACAATTGGCTTAAATTGCAAACAATTGAAACGATTGTCACTTGAGATCATGAGTTCAGGCCGAGCGCCACTCAATTCGCAATCATTTGAGTCGTTGGGATGTTATCGTGGATTAACGCGATTACATTTAACGCTTATGACACTTGACATTATGGTAAACGTAACCGAATTGCTGGAACCGTTGACACTCTGCCACCGATTAACACATTTAACACTCGATATCAAACCGTTTCAGTCCAATGAATATTTCCTAATTAATTGTGACAAACATTGGCCACGACTTCAGTACTTATTCATCAATAGTATTCACATCAGCCGCGAGTGTTTGGCCCACATCTCGAGACTACCGGCGCTCAACACACTTATCATACAATATTGTAATAGAGGTGATCTCTCGGTTCATGATTTTGAACAGTTGTTGTCCACGTGTCCTAAACTACCAAAAGTTGAAATATACCATGTTTAATATACCTTTATATACATCAGCAAATCTCCAGTTTATCTGGTTTTAACCTGGTGAAGTCAGCTTTTAGATATCCCAATCGACTGAGCTGTAAGTCAATTATTACCGTGATCACTTTCGGTTTTCAGTATCTGTATGTTAAAAATTCTTATGTGCCTTAATTTATTTAATGTTAATTAAATCCAATTAATTCAGCGTAGATTGAATTGAAATTACGATTGATACTATTGTTGCAAAAATATTTTATATTTATAACTTTACAACATTTATACAAATATTTTTGTTTTTAATTATTTATGACCCTTTGTTTGAAAAATACCACACCTTATAAGCTATGCTAACCTTTTGTACATAACATGTTATCTGCTATTATATAACACTTGTCGTAGTTTTAGTCCTTTTGTATACTTATATAATACCGCAAAATGTATGAAAATGTTAAATACAAATAGCATTTAAAATTCACAAAATGTGTATAAATTTAAAGTGCTTAAATTCAAAAGTGTATAACTAATTGATAGACCAGTTATTATGTAATGTTTGCTTAACTTTGATTTTAGCGATTATTTGAATATTATATTTAATTAACATTTTATTCAAGAAATAAAAGTTATTTTTAAACAACTCATTCATACAATCACTTCATTTTGATCCCAAGATATGGCACAACAGATGAAACACAAGAAGACATCACTCGAGACCACAGATGAAGGCAATGAAGACAACAGACAACAGGTATTTAACAAATAATTGATTGTTTATTGAGTTTTAAATTGTTTTTATCTTACATTTTAGCCCCAAATCTATGCCAAAGACTCTTTGGATCGTTTCGGTGATGATATGTTTTCAATCATCTTATCTTATCTCACAATTGAAGACAGTTTTGCCTACGAATGTGTGTCCAAACAGTTCCAGAGGACAGTCTTTGACAGTGTTGTGGACATCACTCTTAACGACCGATTTATTTGTAAAATATCAAAAACAATATCAATTGACACCCAATTGTTGGCCACAATTGCTATAAAACTTTCAAACATTCAGACCATTGACTGTCGAGGAATAAACACTGCATACGAAGAACAAATTCCCGAACTATTGAACACATTTCGAGATAATTGTCGGCATTTACGGGAAATACACAGCGATTCACCGCAAGTGGTCCAATGGATCCGACCTCTAGTTAGACGTATGTCTATAAACACAGTCTCCATCTCTTCAGTCGCCAAACAATCGCTCATTCATTGCCACCGATTGTCACAATTAAGAGTTAAGTATTTGTCGTATGTCTTCGACACCACTTCCGGACAACTATTGGCAAAAAATTTACATCAATTTGACTTCAGTTACAATAATAACGATAATAACGGACTGTTGTCCGCATTTGTGGCACACAATCTATCCCTCAAAAGTCTTGTCGCCCGCGATATTTACGACACAAAAGACACACTCATTAAACTATCGCAACAATTGTCACGATTAACACAATTACGACAATTGACGCTTCATTTAGATCTAGTTTCAAGCGACAACTCATTGAACAACTTTTTGCGTACAATTGGCTTAAATTGCAAACAATTGAAACGATTGTCACTTGAGATAAATACAGGCCTATTGCCACTCAATTCGCAATCATTTGAGTCGTTTGGATGTTATCGTGGATTAAAACGATTACATTTAACAATTAACATTATGGTAAACGTAACCGAATTGCTGGAACCGTTGAAACTCTGTTACCGATTAACACATTTAACGCTGCATATCAAACCCATTCAGTTAAATGAATATGTTCTAATTAATTGTGACAAACATTGGCCACGACTTCAGTACTTATTCATTCATGGTATTTACATGACTCGCGAGTGTTTGGCCCACATCTCAAGACTACCGGCGCTGAACACACTTCTCATTCAATGTTGTAATAGTAATAATCTCTCGGCTAATGATTTCGGACAGTTGTTGTCCACATGTCCTAAACTACCGAGAGTTGAAATATATGTAAACAATTCTCATTTGCTTTAATTAATTTAATGTTAATTAAATGCAATTTGTTAAGCATGGTTTGCATTTAAATTACTATTAATGCCATTGTTGCAGGAATATTTTATATTTATAACTTTACAACATATCCGGGCATTAAATTCCTGTATATGTGTTTCAATTGTAGATTTAGTCATCGTATATAAGAGATGAATAGAGAATATCTTATTTTATATTAGTACATGATTATTATAAATCAATATTTATTTATAATAAAGTTATTTTGAGAGGGATTTTCATTTACATTCCAACAACACATCCATACAAAGACATCGAGGAATAGTTTACCACACTTTCCTTCACATTATCATTCATGCATTCAATTCTCAGAACTCCAAACACACACATAGTTCACACCTATGTGTTAACCAACACCACATCAGCTCAAATTCCCAGAATTTGCCACATTTCAACACATGTCATCACACATTCAAAACATCCATCAAATCATGTTTTTATATCATAACTATATATAACATTAATTAGAATTTTTCATAAAACACATATAACCATTGTATAAATCAATACCTTTTCATACATACCATTTTCATAGGGAAAACCCTATTCACTCATTCATAACATGTAAACTTAATACTTGTATACTCACACACCACAATATATTCTGTATTAAGACATCACCCATTCATTTCAATAAAACCCTTCAGTTGAATTTCACCCACAAACACGGTCTCCCATTCATTCACTTTCATTTTTCATTCTACCCGAGAGAGTCCTGCTTTTGATAAGCACGTGACCCGAGGTCTCATACTTTTGCACTTTACACACTCTTCACCCGACCGTCCATAAGTCCATCCATACACCCACCCATTCACCCATACATTGCCACCAATCACTCAAACAATAACAGACATTCACTGCATTTTCATTTCCGTTCAACTCACCCACACACCTCACCCGACGGTAAGACCCGGTCGTTTTTTGATTCTGGTCTCACAACTACCGTTCCGTACGGTTCGTCTCCCCATCTGGTGTTCCCCATCACACACTAGCGCGCTCACACCTCTACACCCACATCCCATTCACTGACACTTTAGCCACTGGATCAGCTTTGGTGATAGTCCTGAAGTTGTCCATCACAGCAAAGCATCTCCTATTCATTAGCTTTCGATCAAATCACTTTCGGGGCAAATAAAAACTATACTTTTCGAGTTATCGCTTCCCGAAAGTCAACACATTCACGTCTAATTGACACATTCATTGTCCACTGGATCAGCTCCCAAACAAATCCCTAAGTTTTCCTTCCAATCAGCTGTTCCTCACATCATAATCTTTCGATTCACCAATTTTCGAGAACTTTTAGGCCATAGTTTTCGAGATATCAATCCTCAAAGTCGAAACACATTCATGCATTACGCGCGCCCTCTCTGAACACCTAACCTCAACACAAGAACCGTCACAATTTTTTAATTTTATATTATATATTTCTTATCATAGTATAATCATTTATCATGTTTTATAATACTTATTATAATCAAGTTTCAAAATAAAATAAAATGATTGAATAATATTGCTATCATTAACTATTAATTTTGTTAAAATTTATAATTACTGTTTTTATTATAAATTTACAAGTAGTTAGATATCAGTTAAAATCTCAGTTACAAGCATGTAATTATTGGTATTATAATTGTATACAAAACATATATTCAGTATATTAATTAACCCAATTATATTAATTTTATATTGAACATCTATGACAATCGAATTAATTGCTCAAGATAATGTAAACTAGATGCACATAGAACGTAAGTTCTTAGTCAATTTATCATATATCCAGAAATAAATGTACTAGATGATTATAAAAATAGCCATCATCGCTCAAACCATTTAATGCATGTGTCTATGAGCCATCCCTTTCTCTTAAAATGATCAAGTACAAATACACGGCTGTCAACATAGCGCACACCACACCCCAGGCGCCCAGTCCAAACTCTTTGGTGACAAAGTTTGCTATAATACCAATGATGGTCAGCACCAGCAAAACCATCACGATGATTTTGTGCTCCTTGATAATACCCACTAAACCAATGACCGACAATACCAACCACAACACCACGATTATCAAAACGGCTACCACTGTAACCAAGATAGGTATGAAATGTAACTTGCGCAAAAATATTTAAGCGCTAGTATGATATAAAAATGTACAATATAAAACATTATTATCATTATAAAATACCTTGTTCTTTATCAAGATCATGTTCTTTAAGACTGTCATCGCTAACGCTCAACGCTATGCCGCACAACACTATCGTTATTATGCAGCCAATGATTGCCAACACATACAGCACTTCCAGACAGATCTTCACAACTGTTAATGTCTTTTGTTTACTGAACGCCATTATTATTACTGAAATACAGCACAAATTTGTTTCCTATGTACTAATGGATAGTATTTAAAATGCAAATACAATATAGTCACTGTAAATTAACTGTTATTATGACTATAATTTATACTAAATTATAATTGTTAAAATTAATCTACAAACTTATTTTCCATAATAACCAAGATTTTGTAAATGTCAGTAGTTAGCGATGGTATGGATAACATCCCTAATGGGTGATGATCTGTGCAATTCCTATCCAACTAATTGCTGCCAAATAATACATTTATTTAAATAGTTTTTCTATAGATATAAATAATTTTAAGTATATTTTCTATTTCAGTAAAAGTTAACGATGGTCGTTATTAGCTCTCTCTCTCTCTCTCTCTCTCTCTCTCTCTCTCTCTAAGGAGAGAGTAATTTATTGCACAGAAAAAAATATATTATTCTCTTTTATGTGAATTTTTTAATGCTAAAATAAATAATTTTGTTTATATTTTCTATTTCCGTAACATATAACTATTATTTTTATTAGCTCTCTCTCTCTCTCTCTCTCTCTCTCTCTCTCGCATATAAAATAATTTCAAATATGTTAAAAATTAGAAACATTAAATTCACATAAAATTCCATATTCATTACAAATGTGTTATTATAATAACATAAGTTATTTAAAGTCGGTTAAATATTTACTTATCAACATAAACATAAATGCCATCAAATAAAACATAAATTTTTAATGATTTATAATAAAATACAACACAAGACAACTTATACTAAAATAAAATACAGTAAAATAACCTAGTCTCTAATTAAAAGCTAAAACTATCGCCAAACAATGATAAAAGTTTTGAACCGAGATATTACGGTCCGACCAGTAATTTAATATACGATACCATTTGTATTAAATAACTACAAACAACAATATTAAACATGCTAGATATTAATCATTTCCACGTGCTTAATGTGAAGTTTATAACCAACACTATAGTGTTTTCTAAAACAATATTACAACAAGAATATTCTGATTGTAACTAACCTTGTACACTAATACTCACTGAATTATACACTATAACACAATTTAGTAAAACAATTGTTTGCACAGTTTAAAAATAATATTTAAAATACACGATAAACATCACTATCAGAAATATACAGCCAATGATTGCCAACACATATAGCACTTCTAAATTAATCTTCATCACTATTGATGGTTATTGTTTACTGAACGCCATTATTATCACTAATATATAGCATTGTTTCTTATACTGTATACTAATAGATATCATTTGAAATACAATAACATTTAATTATGCACACACACAGAAATATTGTTCATATAATTATAAATAGCTTTCACAAAATAACCAAGATCAATAATTGGAAAGACAGAAATTGTGTCTGTGATGTCATTTACAACAAATAGTCAGCGCTGGTGTGCATCGCATCCCAAATAATTATCAAATTCCTATACAACTAATCACTGCAGTATAATATATGCACAGATTTTTGGTTAAAAATAAATAATTTTGTTTATATTTTCTATTTCCGTAACATATAACTATTATTTTTATTAGCTCTCTCTCTCTCTCTCTCTCTCTCTCTCTCTATTTTATTTCACTTATCTGTTGCCAACTATTGTAAAAGTCTTGATATTCAATAAATATATTTGTGTTTAACTAAAAGCCAAGTTATACTGAATACAAGAGAGTACATAAGATTCCGATCTCTAGTGATATTGGCCCGATTCCTACAATATTATAGAGATGTTGATAACATAGAGGTTATTATAACATTATGTCTATGCAGTATGGTTTAGGGAGTTGGTTGATAACAATGATGACAGCATTGATGATTGACAGAACAGATGTCTGACCGTATTAACAAATCAACGGTCTTTTGTATGTATGTTATATACTGGCTTTAATTAAGTTCATTAATTAATGAAACATAAATTTATAGCAGATTTGAATTTTGTTTTTAGCAAAATTTGCTGAAAAAAATGTAAAATGAATAAATGGTCTAAAATTAAATGTAGAAATAATATGTTGAGATATTTGCCACAAATATATCATTTCAACGATCAGTAAAAGTGTTGATAGAGTTATGCCTGAGATTAAGATCCAAACGACGCCAACGATGTCTTCAATGGATATGATATGAAGGGTGTAATCGACGACCGGTTTGTCGTATATATCGGGTCCAAAACCCAAAGGTTTCAATGATTTGCTTACTTTATACTCATAGACACCGTTTTGTTGCATACGTCTAACACTAATTAATAAAACACAATATTATTAATACAGTGCAACCTCTCTTGGGGGAACTTTTCTTGGGGGAACCCCTCCTCATAGTGAACTGAATTGAAATCTTTGTTGGATTTCCTATACTTATAATGTTAAAATAACCTCTCTTTAGGGGAACTTCTCCACAAGGAATACCTCCCCATTAGGAACGGATTTATAGAGATTAAGATAAAACTTTCACTTCCCATAAGGAACAAAGATAATCATACGGATATGATATGTAAAGTATTTAAAATATTCTCAAACCTAAGACATTAAACAAACAGAAAACACATTTTCATTTAAAGTTTCATTCAATACTGTAAGCAATATATACTCTAAAGTCCTATTTTATATCTAGAGATGCATCCGATGATCAAATGTTTGAACAATTGGACGAAACTAAGACTAAAGCATTTAATTATCATTTTAATACAGCTAAACTAACTAAAATTACTGATTATTTTTAATAATTGCAATTATTAATAAACATTTTTAAATATTAATCAAAAATAAGACATTTTTACTCAAACCTCCCTTGGAGGAACCCTCTCTATAGGGAACACTTTTGCCGTGCAACTGGCCGTTCCCTATGGAGAAGTTGCACTGTATTAGTAAATATAATGCGTTTAATTTTAATCAACATATTTGTAGTGATAATGCAATAAATATTGTGATAATTACTCTATGTCTGAAACTTAACTCACATTTTATTTAATTTATCGGTAATCGATTGGTTAAATCGCTCGTTATTTACGCCCCAATAGTACAAGGATTTAGACGAATCACCACTTGATATATAATAGTCAATGGCCTCCCGATAGGCCTCAGATTCATCGCTATATATGGCCTGCATTTGTCTTAATATATAATATCCACAAAATTTTGGTATCATTAATACTGAATTACCGGATAATACGTCCAAACATATGTCATGACTTAATGTATGGTTTAATGCATTAACAATAAGAACTTTAATTACAATTCTGTCGCCTAATTTCATGGCAATATCGTTACGATCGGTAAAATCAAGAAATGCATGATTTATAAATTCAAAGCCAAACGGATATATGTTTAAGTGTTTCCACTGGTCTTTGGTGTGCAGATCATCGTAGCTCTCAATCGTGTCATATCTCTGGTCCGCAATCATATTGTCGTATACTTTGGCCTAATATAGAGATAATAGTATTGTGCAAACCATAAGCCATAGGCCGGCGAATAGTCGGTCAAAGGGTTTAGCGATTTGTTTGACAGTAAAATAATCGGATAAAAGGACCGCTAAATAGCCCCACATTGTCTCAAAACCGGTTCTAACGGATCGGTATTTGAGGCCAAATACAAAACCGATGGTCAGAATTGATAATAATATAAAGACATAAATGTTTTGATCCCAACAATCGATGATCTCTAGCGCCGATCGGTTTACTGTAAATAAGAGCATAAATAATAAATTATATCACTTTTTAAAGTACAAAAAAGCCTTAATGTTTAACATTTGGTTTAATCATAACAATGACATTGAATTCAAACATTTAATCAAATTCAGGCTTACATTGAATTGAATTAAATTGAATTAAATTGAATTTATTGTGATTTTAAGACGTTGTGCACTAAACTAATGTTTATTTTCAGTGCAAACGTCTAATAAAATTAAATATTTATATTAAAACTAGTTTTTAACAAAATAACATTATTTGCCTAATAATGGTTTGCTTATAATGACATCGCTGTCCATTTGACCGATATATCGGGTTAGTCTATATCCCATAAACTTGAGCAACATATCCAGTACTCCAATCGTTTGAAAGGGAAGTGTAATAATATGTGGCAATGAATTGTTGCTACTATAGATTGTCCTATTCATTCCCAAATCAATAAATTGTTGTATGCTTTTCACGTGTGGTTTTATAATAAAACTGTTTTCATTTCATATAAGTGTATATTATATTATTTAAAATTTGTATACCCTACAATTCCGTACATTGCCTTCGGGTTATCTATCAAATTATTGGACAATTTTTGTATGCGCGTGATTTATGTATTGCTTACTACATGTAGAAAAATATGCACACAAAAATTTTTAAAGAGCGTATTATATTATATACAGTATATAGATGCAAAATGGGTGCGGGCAATGCACAGAATTTTAGGATAATATATTAAACATATACTTAGTGTTGATATATTTGGCGAATGTTTGCAACAGTACTATAAATGGACCGCAATATTGATAGTATAGGACAGATGTGTTATCCCCGGGAGTTGTTGTCAGCGATTCATTGTATGTGATTAGCGGCGGATATGATATTGTAAACAACCAAAACGGTGTGTTTGTTGTATTGATGGCCCAATCGTTGGTTATATGGTCGGCATTAAGACAAACGCAATCGCTTTTGAATTTGAAATATTTTTCGCACATATTTTGGCCCGGGTACGGCAAACCGTAAACTTGATATAACAATAAAATGTTTTTATTTTTTAAATCACCAAATATAAGTTTAATTACCATTCTTGTACACTCTTAACCTAACCTAACTTAACCTAATATAAAAAAATTATTTTAACAAAAATTTTAACAAAAACATTTTTATAATGGTCTTCTATGGGAAGTTCGGGTCCCGATATTTCAAATACTATTTGAGATTTAAAAATGCTCGATTTCATATTCGAACTCAACGTTAAATTCCACATAAGATTGATATGGAGGGTTATGTATGCTGATTACGAATAAATAAATATATTATAACTGCAAAATCAAGTTTACGGTTTTCCGTACCCGGGCCCATATTTAAAAATAATATTTAAAGTTAATTTCCAAACTTTTTCCAAACTTAGATACAGTATTATGATAAGACATCAAACTTACCATACAATTGAACTTTTAACGTTTCAATATTACAGAAAAAACATACAAATTTTGGGAAATTATGTTTTGAATTATATTTTATATGAATTATATTTTATTAAGACATGAACGAACTACATTTAATGAGAGTGATAATATTTAATTGGCGCTTAGAAATGCTATCTGGATAGTTTTTGTGTTTTAACTTGTATTGTATTGTGTAATAAATTTGATGTAATATTGAATTAGCTATAATATAAACGAAATAATGATCTCATTACTAGGCATATGTTAAATCAAATTAATAGTCTATATGTATGCAAATGTATTGTGTTTTATGAATCTTTGGTCATTTAGTTTTGAAATTTCATACATAACCTAACATATGGTTATGTTTTATCGATGTAAACAATTTAAATATTTAAGTATATCAATAATCCTTGTGTTTGACATTAAATAATAATTTGAAAAGTACTAAAATTACAAAACAACGAATGTTAAAATGAATAATTAATAAATACTTAAAAATTTTATTATTATCAAGATATTTTTTAATGTGTCAAAACCTCTCTCTCTCTCTCTCTCTCTCTTTCTTTCTTTCTTTCTTTCTTCTTTCTTTCTTTTTTTCTGGCACTAAGTTTATATTNCTTTCTTTCTTTCTTTCTTTCTTTCTTTCTTTCTTTCTTTCTTTCTTTCTTTCTTTCTTTCTTTCTTTCTTTCTCTCTTTTTCACATAATTATGTTTTGTCTGAAAAATTGTATTATTTATCATTTGTATGCAATAATATTATATAATTAGATGCTATCATTTTAGGAATATATAAATGTAAATTACATATGTATTCATTTATTATAACACAATTGCTATAATATAGATTACTCCTGGTCAACCAAGTCTCTATTAGAGACTTGGAGTAGAAAAGCCAATTGTCATAACCAACATTAAAATTATGTTTCAAAGTTTGGATTAAAAATTATTAATCATCAGGGAATTGCATTTACCTATACCACCTATTTTTAGCGGTTAATAGTATTACCCCAAGACTCGGGATGTGAACCAATCATGTATTGGGGGTCAGTTTACCGAAAGTTTATTTTAACTATATTTAACTATTTGAGGCGTTTGTAACTATTTGAACGTTAATTACCTTATACGTAACTATTTGACACCTTTTTCAAGTTTCTGCTATATTTTAGTATAAAAAACAAAGAAAATCACAACTTAATTTACATTTGTTAGATAGCAAAAAAATTAAAACAGAGTAAACTATGAAAAATATAAAGGTTATTATAAAATATTGCAATAGTGTATCATTCAAAGCGATGGTATGACCAAAATTATGAGTTGTATGTATTCAAGCCTTTAATTAAAATAATTAAGATATTCTTAGAAACAGTTAATTTAGTTAAATACGAGTGATTTAACTTAATAATAGTTATATTTAATGTATTAAAGAGTGAAACTGACATTTGGTAACATTTTATATAATTTTTAAGCCTATTTTGTCAAATTATAAATAACTATTTGAGTAACTATTTGGGCTGTTTTTCATAACTATTATAGTGACTATTTGGGGTCTTATATTCACCTATAATGCAATGCTCTGTTAATTATTCAAATAAATGAACATATTATACACAGAGGGTATAAAATTTATAAAATGCAAATTTTGTAAAGGTTTATATAAATAGTATATATGAGTTAAAATTATTCGTAAAGAGCTTAACTTTTTCATTAGCTTTAGTCACAGCTAAAGTCAAATTTTTCAAATGATTGATTCAATGGTTGAAATCGATGTCATAGTTATAATTAAACCTAATGAAAAAGTTAAGCTCTTTCTGGATACTCATAAAAGATATATTGAACCTTTTTATGGCATACTGTGAATCTATACCTGTGATATACTAAAAAAAAGGTTGGCCAGACCTAATACAGATAGTAATGAAACTGGAAATTTATCCTAAACCTAATTTATAATATTTATACATTTAATGTGGATATAAATGTAGTTATAGTGTTTGTATTTAATAACTGTGTCTTGAAATGTTTTAACAAACAATATTGTAAAGTTTATAACACATGATATTTATTGTCAATGTGTTTAATTTTAATTATAATTTAATTATAAAATTTTTACATTTGAGAAATGCATGTACAATATTGTAATTAGAGATGTTAGTAGTGAAATTTTGGGAATGTTTAGGGCTAAATCTAGCCCTAAATTTAGGGAACGTTTAGGGGTCTCGCTGAACATTTAGGCTAAATTTTCAATCACTCTATATTAACGACATCTATATTGAACATATTTACTACATAAATCACTAATTTCTGTAATTTAATCTAAATTAATTCTTATTATGTAAAAAAATTAATTTAAATACTTAGCACAATACCTGATTTATCATTAGTATATTATTAGTTTGTAGAATCGAAAGGAGGATGTGCATATCTGTAATGGGGGTTAATAAAATCTGTAATGGGGACATAGGTTTGTTGGTTTTTAGAAATTTTTTACAAATTAAAAGCGATTTGTTGTATGACATTAAACTACGTCAAAT
>CAJPIZ010001124.1:0-18344 GCA_905368565.1 Medioppia subpectinata | reverse complement strand
TTTATTGACTTCTATTAGTGACAAAATCATAACAAAATTTGATTGATTTTATGTATAAAAGATTTTGAGAGAGAGAGAGAGAGAGAGAGAGATGTTTTCATGCAATGAATAACGTGTTTTGCTTAAACTTTAGCAAAAATGTCACATCATTTCAAAACCAATGTCTAAATTGTGATGAATTGATGGCATAATATTTATTTTAAAATTATTTTCTCAATTATTTTATATTTAAAATAACTTTTCAGACATTTATATATTGCATAGAATTATATTTATAAACTAACGTAAAGTAACGTTAATGCAATTTATTTAATCTGTTTTTACTATATTATTATACTTTTCTGTAAATTTATCCAACATTTGTGATTGTATTTATTATTGTGTACAATTTCTAAATGAAAATTCACATATTTAATTACATATTTACCTTAATAAAAAAGTGAATGGTTACGCTTACCTTATAATTTAGTTGCAATCTTAAGAATTCTTTCGAAATGACATATTTTGCTGATTTTGTTCAATTAAATTGATTATTAAATTAATTATTTTGTTGGAAATATTTAATGATAAGACTTAAAATTTTATGATCACAAAAATGTGAACAATTATTTGCTGGTCTATTAGAAGGCATATATTATTACTAAAACTTTATTCTGTTAAATATGAAGGAAATTATATTAATNCTTAAAATTTTATGATCACAAAAATGTGAACAATTATTTGCTGGTCTATTAGAAGGCATATATTATTACTAAAACTTTATTCTGTTAAATATGAAGGAAATTATATTAATTATCTATTTTTATGGCATTATTTTGCATAAGAAATTGGTTTAAATTATTAAACATTAAAATAAGAAAAATCTATAAAATATTACGGCATTAAAAGCCATACATTAAATCAGATAAGAGTTTTCAAAAACTTGAAGACCAAAAATATTTCCCTTTTTCATCCATTAAAGCCGTGTTATTATTGTTATATAAATACATTATATGTGGGAAAATGTTTTCGACATAAAATAGATTTAGAAAATGTAATCAAATCAAGAAAATGCATGCTTTAAATCGATACTCAACACTATTATACCACCACTTTTATAACACCAATGTCTACCATGTATTTTGCATTTTGTTGGCCCCTTATTATAAGGCTATGTTAATTGCAATCTATATAATTTGTCGATATAATGCTAAAACGTGATCATGTTACAATCAATATGCGTTGAAAATATCAGGATGCATTTGAAAATTTATCATCATATTTGGTGCTTAAATTGAAGAGCATTTTTCATCACATTTTTATAAAAGTTAGAATCAAACTATAATTCAATTTGAAAACTAGTATTCAAAAAATACATTATAAAAGAGAGCTTTTTATTTATTTATTTTTTTCGCTGACAAAAAAAACCACAAAAGTATTCAAAAACCAACGGATTTTTAGCCCAAAATTTGGAAACAATAGATCTTTGGATTAGATTTTGTTTTACAAGCATTGAATTCATTTGATATAAAAAAAAGTGTTTTCTTTTATGGGTTTAAGTGTAAAATTTCTATGAATTAAATTGAGTTCACATCAAAATTCTTTAATATTGATTTAGAATTTGAATTTATTCTTAAATTTCACACATTCTGTGAAATATTATATTAAAATAAATGGAGAAATGGTTTTGAATACAAGAGTGAAAATGTAGTAAAAAGAAGAGCAAAGATGAGGGTTGTGTACAATTAGGCGCTAATATTACACTTCTTGTGGATTATGTAAGAAATATTTTTTATTCTATTTTGATTACAAAGTAATATCGAGTTAGTTGTATTCCTAAACCCTTAATCCATGGATTGCCCATGATAATCTGACAAATAGTATAACTATACTCTATACTGATTGCACGTCCCTCAGGATTATATTAATGTACCAAATACTGTAGTTAGGACTATTATTTAGACAATCATATATCAATTGGTTATTTTTAATTTATATTTAATTTTATAGACAGCACTAAATTATTTAGATTTCATGAACAGACTTGTGATACTGTATACTGTATGTGCAAAAATCTAAAACTTACTTAAAATCTACTGTAAAGTACAAAATCTACATTATTTTAAAGTAAACTTCAATTAGAATATTACTTACTGTTACGCGTGAATCAATCAATTTTATTTACAACCTTAGCTAAAGATTTAAGAAAACTGCAGTAAATAATAAATTATATTTTACTTTTAATTGCAATATATATTTAATAACAAAATTCCTCACATAGAGAGACATTAAATATGAAAAGTTTGTTTTAATTTAATATGTATTATAAGGACTATAATCCCCGCCTCAACGGGTGTTAAGAAGGATAAGCATTAAATTATATGTTAGTCTTATTTTATAAGATTTTTATCCAACTATACGTTATTCTGTATAACCTTTGAATATATTTATTACATTCACTTCAAAATTTATGTATTCTTATATAATTCGTAAATTTTTTATTTCAAATATAGCTATGAATTGCAAAACAAAAATTCAAATTAAGAATTTCGCTCCAAATGTGATATAATATTGTGATTATATCAGGGAATAAAAAAACATATGAAAATATATAGCCTGTCGTAAAATATACAATTCATATATTCAGTAACTTTCCGAAATAAAATCAAAAATTTCATTAACATTAAATGAAAATATGAAAATCAAATACTCAAATTATGATAATTCCCTAATATAATTAAGCCAGACATGTATATATAATTACATTACATGTACACTATATCTCATTAGCTAATACATAAATAGGTTTAATCTGAAACTATCATGCTATATTTGTTGTGAAGCAAAAACAAATTTACAATTTATTGCATAACTTTAATACAAACAAAGTATTATAAATAGTTTTCTTTAATTAGTCAAATAATTCAATGAAAATTGTTTATAATGTGTTCAGCGAATGGATGTGTGTTTAGTATGTAATGAAATATTGGCGCACAAAGTATAGCCGAAAGCCAATATCAAAGTCTCTAATCTAAAGCTGTCAACACATCAAAAGTAATTAATGGTATTTCGTTTGAACCCCCAAAACACTAAATGAGATAACATATAGAGAAAAGCAATGCTCTAAACGTGTGATTCAATCGCTAAAACCTATTCCTTGATTTGCTCTCTCATGGAAAACACTGACACAAAAGAAAACTAAACTTTTATCTCTAAATATTTGCGCCAAAAAATTAAGCTTTTATTCAATTCATTGCAATTAATTATAGTTTACTCGCAATTGTGGAGAGAAATGGTCTCCAGAAACACATTAATGCCTTTTTCTACCGTTATTTTTGAAAGAATAGACGAATTCTGTATTTAACTGACGTCTAGTTTTGATGCATGTAATGGATTGCCTTTAATAGCACACAATTAATACAATAGGTTTCACTAAATTGCAAGTTTTTAGTTCAACAATTGATAATATATTGAAAATAACAAACTACTTGTAAAATGACACAACGATAGCATATGATTATAATTTAGAATATCACCTTGCTTATCTGTTAATATTTGTATCTA
The DNA here is from genome assembly GCA_905368565.1 of Medioppia subpectinata. NCBI lineage: Eukaryota > Metazoa > Arthropoda > Arachnida > Sarcoptiformes > Oppiidae > Medioppia > Medioppia subpectinata. The sequence continues at coordinate 14,801 of CAJPIZ010001124.1, read as the reverse complement.
ATAATCATTGCTTCCAATGGATTAATTAAAAATTGTTTGAACAATTGGCAAATTTACACGCTTTACACGTTTAACTATAATTACCAAGACTTACCATTAATTTAGTCCATATAAGACTTGATGGTAATCTAATTTAATAACTTGTGGCTCTAACAGCAAAATTCAAATATTATTTCTTAATTATTCATTAATTATTAGTCCGTTTATTACAAAATTGCATTCAATATATATTAAAATTATATTCTTGTAACAAATTGAATCAAAATAAACATAAATTTGCGTAAATATTCCTAAAACACGGCGATTATAGAAATGTGTTTTGCGATATTTATCGAAACTATATTCTTATGATATATTTCACGGCTTATGAATACATTTTCAATATCTTTATTGACTTCTATTAGTGACAAAATCATAACAAAATTTGATTGATTTTATGTATAAAAGATTTTGAGAGAGAGAGAGAGAGAGAGAGCAAGTTTGGGGCTAAAATGTTTAGCGAGGTTTGCAATGATTGTGTGCTATTAAAGGGAAGAGACATTGGATGTGATATTCATGTTATTTGCGGAATAAGTTATTTTCAAGTTCTGGACATTTGTGATAAGAGGCTTACACTACACGACATCCATACATGCATTACCCTATTATAGGTGTTTCTTATTTGTTGTGAACACACATTAAAAGCTTATCATTTTTATATTTATTGTCCAATCGTTTTGAACGTATGTGACGGACATTAGTTTTAAAGGCTGTTTAGGACTGGGATAGGGAATGGATGGACGGACGGGCAGATAGACTGGACATTACTATTATATAATCGATATATCTCTCAAAATTTGCTCTAAAATTGGACACATTTAGAGTCATTTGCTATTATTATATTGGTTCAAATGAATATGAAGTAGCCTGTTATAGAAGGAGTGCAGTTAGAATGATAAAAATGGTATCATTGCTTAGGTTAACATTCTTAGGCACCAGAAACCAAGTTTCAAAAGGATCACATGTCGCCAATCGGGTTGACTACCGATAATGATATGGCCACAGTTGGGGTACCGGTCAATGTTGGCCATTGATTAATATCATTATATTTATTGAATATTGTAGAAGGGTTTTGTATAACTTCTATTATTGTTTGAGCATGATTAATTTTAGTTTAAAATCACACATCGGTAAACAGAAATACATTAATTTAACTGAGCTGTCATAGAAAATATTCCTGTCTCTTAACTATTTATGCGAATTTTATGAAACTTGATTTCTGGTGCCTAAATAATGATCCCATTCTCATAATTCTAACTGCACTCCTCCTATAACAGGCCACTTCATTTTCATTTAAGCAATAATACAAAACATCGCTATAACTCCTAAATGGTACTCAATTTTATGCATTTTTTATTTTTATTGGCTTAAAGTGTACTTTAAAATTGCTAAACAACTCTTTGCGAATGAATTTTACTCACAATTAATATATTATCATAAAAACCGCTAATATTTCTCTTGTTTTTTCTTTTGGTGGCATTTATTGTGTTTTGAGAGCTATTTATTTGAAAGGCTTATTGAATGTGAATTTGTGATGGAATTCATATATAAAACCAATTTTTCCAAAACTAATGTCTCAAACAATTAATTGAGATTTTATGTAATGAACACTTCAATGAGATATAGCTTTAGTTCAGTCATGAAAGTAATGGATGGAAAGGTCTTTCTCTCTTATGATTGTCGCACTTAATACTACTCTAATAGTGAACTCTATAGGAATAAACCATTAAATTTAGTCAACCAGAAAACAATGAGACAAATGATAGGGAGAGAGAGAGAGAGAGAGCGAGAGAGAGAGAGAGATGACGGGAGAGAAAGAGATCACTTCAATCACGATTTGATCCATAAATCCTTGAAATCTAAACCCAAATATAAAATAAAATGTAATTTAAAGCACAAAATTGATTTTGATTTTGTCTCTCTCTGTATAATAAAGTATACGATATATTGGATATCAAATCCCATTTCAATTAGTCGTTCAAATCTATACATTATTTTAATTAAATATCTTTATGCCATATCTTTCTTACCTGATATTCGCAACACTAATAAGTAAGCAGTTATTCAAAGCACTGTATTATATAATGTATTAAAGAAAGACACAATACATACACGTTATTAAGCAAATACACAAATATTATAAGTTAGGCTATGATTGCCGGAAGTGTTTATTAAGTAGTATTTCTTCCGATTTAATATTTGGGAAATGTTATACAAGTAGTTTTTCTGAAATTGTTGTAATTAATTGTAGTAACAATAATATAAATATATTTATGATTAAATTAGTAGACAAATAATTAATAATATTTAACATTGTTTTTAAAATTAAAATTATGCATTAAAAAATGCAAAGAGATTTCGTGTAAAACATTTGTCAAATATTTATTGCATTATCTAAACAATAATATTTGATTGCAGAACTTTTATTCAATATTTTATTTAATAAATATTCTTCAATACAATATTAAACTACATATTAATTTGTATGCATTTTTTTGTTGTTGAATAAATAACTGCTTTTATATTATTAATATACCGTAATATACCGTTATTGTTGTTGTTATCGTTTGTAATCCAAAATACATACAAGTATTGCTTAATTTCAGTGTCAGTAATGTTTATCTGTGGGCAAAATTCATGGCAATATTTTTCAAAAAAGATTAAATAAATTGAACGTTCGGATAGAAAAATGTCTTATAATATACTGTATATAAAACTAGAGGCCATTCCTGTGTTAAACGTTATATACGAGAGAAGGAAAGCAACAAAAAAAAAGTTTTTTATTCTGTTCTGTTTTGTATTGATTTATTGATTTTTTCAGTGAATATAATATATTTAGTGAAACTATAGTCAAAAATTGAGGCTAAAATTGAAAACACATTTTAATCAATAGATTGTCTGCGGACTAAAGCACCAAAAAGTCTAACTTTAAGTATCAATTTAAGGGATATAATGAGATTAATTTGATAAAAACTTTACTTTCCCACCCATTATATGAGCGAATATTATATGAATTAATAAATTAGTGGAAAAGTAGCCGACATTTATTTGACGACAACTAACGGCGATATAATGTTAATTAAATTACCGGATAATTGTGAGAAATATAATATTACTTTTATAATAATTGAAAATATTTTTAATTCAATTATAGTTACGGTTTGTGATGATTAAAACATAAATCAGTAATAATTAAATTTATTTTTATTACCACGTAATGATTATTTGTCGCGAATATTTCTTAATTAAACAAAAATATTATTACTTTTACTTAATTATGAGAGTCGATGAGATGTGACTCCAAATCACACCACAATTTACTTTGATTTTGATTTAATATTTTCTGTAATTAAATATCCATTTGTTGATGATTTTGGTATTCAATGAAACAAAAATTTGTATATATTTTTCAGAAACATATTTAATAATTAAATGCAAAAAATTAATTACAACACAATTATTTGGATAGAAAAAGACATCAAATCAAACATTTTTGTTAAGTTATTCATATTTAGAGCTAAATTTGATTAAAATCTAAGTAAAGAATTTGAGATCAAAATATTTAAGATTAAAAGTGAGTTTAACATTGAAATTATTATAAATAGATAATAATATTATGTTAATTATAATAATAAATACAAACGACAAGAATAATAATAATTATAATTATAATAATTGATTAGAATTCAAATATTAGAATAGAAAACATTAAATTGTTTAATAAATCAATTGAATTCATTTCCTTTAAAACACAATTATATGATTTGTTTTTTATATATTTTATTTTTTGGGCAGAAAACACATTAAATGAGTTTCAATTATATAATTACTTTAAATAACACACCGTTTTATTGGTTACTCAATATATAGTTTTTATATTTTCAAAAAGGCATTCATTTGCAGTATAAATATTATTGCATTTTCCGTCGATAACTACTAATCTTTAAGTCTCTAAGCCTTTAAAAAATAGGAGATTTTGTTTTGTTTTTTGTTTTATTTTCACTATTTTTGAAATCGATTTTATTGTTAACTCAGATGTATGTTATGTCGAGTTATTTGTGCTGTAAATGAATGCATTGTTTCAATTGGAAAGGATTCAATCAATTCAATCAAATGTTAGCTAGAATTCAAAACTACAAACAAATATTTAGTAATAAGTTAATAATATAATTAATTCATTGTAATATAATAATAATTATAATAATATTAAATGTTAATCAAGAGAATAATTAAATGTAATATAAAGAAGTTTAAGTATTAATTGTAACCTTTTTTGTTATGTATTCATATAATTCAAAGTTTACGCAAAAGTTTTGTGTTTAGTTATCGTTTAAAGTTTTTTTCTGACATTAGATTACAGATCGATATTAAGTTTTATGCCAATCGTTAAGACTATTCAATGTTTTATTTGTTATTCAAGTAATTGTTGTTAAAAAATAACATCAATTATTTGATAACACAAATCAACTGTTATTTCCACAATATTTCAAACCCAATGTTTATGAATACAAACTGATGCCAAACTGGGTTTGAAAAACATGAATAATAATAGTTATTGTTAAAAGTTATTGATTAAGTATTAATGGCATTATTATCACTAAAATGCGATCAAAACTTTTGGTGTGAAGTGTTGTTTGAGTTCACATCTACTTCTGGGTGTCATTCAAAGGATACATTTACTCCTTTAAGTATAACATAATTATTTCGTTGAATTATATAATTTCAATAAACATATAGTAATAATAATAATGTAATTATAGTAATAATAAGTAGAGATATAATAATTAATACGAATAAGAATTATAAGTAATTAATATAATAAATATACGCAAAAAATTCCTGCAAATAATGGGAAATCTTAATCATATATTTGACGACAAATATAACGGAAATATGAGTTCAATGTTTGGAATAATCTTTTCGTTCAAAGACTTTGCAGAAGAGCTCTAAATGTATCGCAAATTTAGTCAATATTTAACTTTTGTATCATTGATGGAGACATTAAAACAATGTTTTTGTTATAAATATTGTTTTGTGTTTTTTGTTTCAAATGTGTGTTAAAACAGTATTTGTTTGTCTTGTTATATATATTATGACTTAAAGTAGTTTTCTATTTGTGACTCGCATTTTGGGACCAAAAAACAGCCCTATTTTCCGAGTGCTGTCTTTTTTCCCTTTAGTTTTGCACAAAAAATCATTTTCTGTGTTATATTCCTTCTTTCTCTACGAGAAAATTGATGATCTTTTTTGTCTTAAAAGTTAAATAATAAATGTTTATAAAAACAAGAGTTAATGTTAGGAATGTTTCTCGTTTACCCCCCGACCGAACAAAATCTTAACATAACATAACATTAAATGCTTTTCCAAAATATTTAAAACTCAGACACAATTCATATGATTATGAAATATAATGAATGGTTTTGAAAATTTTGAAATGAGATCTAAATCTCTTATAAAGAGAGCATTTTTCGAGTGGAATGTCGTTTAGAAAGAGAGAGAGAGAGAAAGAGAGAGAACGCGAGAGGAAAACACATCAAACTTTTTTATGCAAATATATTGCTTTTGAGAGAAGTTTACAATTTCTTGTATATGTGAACAATATGTATATAACATAATCTTTATTATAAAGATTACATTAATATTAAAAACTTTCATTTTTTGTTATTTTGATAGTAACTCCTGTGTGTTATGCATATCAGTCTTCATAAGACTTTTCACATAAATATAATTATAATTTAATTTAAAACTTTATTTTAGAGCATTTGTATTGAAGTCTGGATTTCTTAAATATAAGGAATGTTTTGTTTCTGAATGTGTTTTAATTCAATGAAATTCTTATCACAAGAAACGGAATGAATGTCTGTTTGTCTGTCTGTCAGACGGTTTCGCAAACAAATGCCACCAAAAAAACTATAGACACAGAAATTAGAGATCGAAATGTATTGTGTTTTTATGTTTTTTGTGTTTCATCTCAAACCGTACGGACTCTTCATTCTTGTGGTCCACAAAAAAATTGAGAACAAATAATATCTTAAGAAGACATGAAATCCGAAACTTATTTCGTTGAAAAAAATTCAATTTTTGACATAAATTTTATGACAAAAATTAAATCGTGAAAATTGTTTTTATGTTTCGTTTGTTTTTCTGTCGGATTCTTTCAATTACAAGCTTTGTATCGGATTTTTGTGTTATTTTTGCGTTTAGAGAATTAAATGCAATTAAATTCATTAATTTTAATTCATTTAATTCTTTCAAAAGTTAACATTCATTTTCGTAATGTTTGTGAAAGTCTTTAATTAATGTTACAATCAATACAACAAATTGTAAATAACTTATCGATAAAAATCTCTTTGGATTGTGAGAGAGAAATGTGAGAGACGTTTAGATTTCTAGACAAACATTTACATGATTTCTGGTGAATGAAAGTTACAGTTAAATAAAATCAATAATTATTTATCTGAAACTACAATACGATGTGTTTTCTCAAATGTTTGCATTTCATATAAAAGCGTTTTTTATATAAAGTAAAAAATGTCTCGTTTTTTATATGTATATCAAGTCTTTTTATTTCCATTATTTTAATGTTAATAAAACTTTTATATTTCAGTTATATTTAAATATTTAGATTTCGTTTTCCAACAAAAATCCATTGAAAGACAATTAAAATAAATGGAAATCTAATGGAAAAAATCAGATTTTTTGACGTTAAGTATTAATGTAATGCGAAAATCAGTTTCAAATGACTTTTCAAATCATTTTATCAAATATTATGCCGTTTTTTGGTTAATCAAAAGAGGAATGGTTTCACTTTAATCTCACGTTTGCTTTCTTTGATGCCTTTATTAATGATTTATACATAAAAAACAACTAAACATAAAGTTTTGAGTTTTTTGTTTTCGTTTATAGCAGTCTATTAATAATAAGTGAGTCTTTTATATAATATGAAAAAAGTTTTTAATTTAATTTTTGGAAAATTCAAATGTAATTAAGAATTAGTTTTTTGCATATTTATTGCACTTCAATGTATGCGCTGAACAGCACCGGCAAAGGCTTCATAGCTATTATAGTTTGAACACTAAATATATGTAAAAATGCATTTTCTTTTCAACAGACAGAGCATGTATTGTATCCTAAATATCAATATTCAATATCGCATTTGCTTTTTCCAAAAACACATTACTTTTTATATTTCAAATTTCATTTGTAATAATTATTTAATTAGTTATTTTTAAACTCAACTTTTAAATTGATTCGTAAAAAGTTGTGATTAGACTCTCAGACAACACACCAATCGTTTTGACAAAATCACTTCAAAAGCCCTTTCATTTTCACTTAGGATTTGTATATAATATCTGAAAATTGTATTTTTTGTTTTGGTTTATTGAAAAAGCCTTCCAATTGTTTGATTATATTATGGTTTAGTATTTTTTATGGACTGGTATTGTATGCGAGCCTATAATCAAAGACAAGTGCAAAAACACAGCATTTGGAATGACATCGAAATAATTCATTCATTAATTAATAATATTTATATTTTATATTAAAAAAACGATTCAATGATTTGGAAACACAACTTATAATTGACTAAACGTTTCGTTCAAAGCATATAATGTGTTCATTCAATGGTTACACAGAATCCATGGATTCTAATAGTTTTTTTTGAAACAAATAAATAATTTCTCATTTATTTGATTCGTAACATTGAATGCCAATTGTGTCACACATTACGCCCTTTTTGTTTGTATATTGTTTTTCTTGTTGTTTCGCTGCTTATAATCAGTTTTATATGTATATTAAATCCTCGAATAATACCCTGACATTCAAAACTGGTTGTCATTTTGGCCGCCGTTCACGACTTCTACACAAACATTATGTCATTTAAATGACAATAATTTTTAAGTACAATTCAAATGTATCACAATTTGTTATCTCATTATCTCGTCTATCAGTGTATTGTATATAAAAGATTGTATTTTAGGTTTTAGTTTTGTTTTTCTTATATTTCTAAACCTATTTCACAATTTTTCGTGACTAGACTTTCGACTGAATAGGGAATGATTGCAGCAAATATTGAATACATTATACATAATAATCATAATAATTAATAATAAGTAATTAATAAATTAATGGTAAATGTAATAAATAGAGTAATAATAGTAATAATAATATGGATATGTGTTATAACTTGAGTGTAATTTTTGTCGAAATATTTAGTCTCAATATTAAGAATTACATTCATATATGGTTTCGCTATTTTACCATATATTAAGTGAATGTCTTGTATTGTTATATATTATATATTAAATCCTGAAAGCAATTATTATTCCGTTTAAATCACAAAATCTTCTCAATATTTAAATTGTTTGATGTTTTAGTTAAAGGGCTTCACAAATATCAGTCGGTTTTAGTTTCACATTCATTAATGAATTCTAGTAATCAAAGCACAAAAACAACATTTTATAGATATAATAAAAATGTATGATTTCTATCAAAATACTAAAACCATTGAATAAATATGAGAGAAGAGAAAGAGTGAGAGAGAAAAGCGAGAGAAGAAAAAAGTTGTGAGAAATACGTGAAGAGAAAGAGAGAGAAAAGCAAAGCACCCATTGTTTTGACTATAATTTGTTTTTCATATCAAATCATTAGTGGCTTTTTCACTGTGTTTTCCTATCAATAGATTTACAAATCGATGGAATGGTTTTCAAAAGTATTTTTATATTAAATTGATTTTTGCGAAAATTACACACAAAAACACATATAAATAACATTTTTGTTTGTTTTCGAAACAATGCGTGAAATAGAGAGAGAAAAACGATGTTTTAGTTTTGTTTCTAAGAGTAGAAGAATATGTTTAAATATTTATATATTTATATAATATATTATGTAAAAAGAGTTTGAAATTTTTAAAATTTTCTTTTATATCTATATATCAATATATTTATAGTAATTATAGTTTTAATAACAATTAGTTTATATGGAAGAACATTATTTGCGATTTTTTCTCAAAAATTTTTTTCAGTAAATATATTAAATATAATATATTTTGTTGTTTTTGTTTCAAATAAATCAGAAAACACTTGAAAGCAAATGTTTGACTCTTATTCTGAAAACATGTTTAAAAATTTTTCATTATTTTCTCTTTTTTTCGTCACAAATAATGAAGTATGAGATCAAGGATTGTGTTGTGAGTGCTATTTGAGTCCATATTAGCTTTTCATGCCATATATTATACATAGATTTTCCATTCATTGTATTTGAATGCAAAATATTATATAATATTCTCATTAAATTCTAACGGTTTATATCTTTTCGTGAATTTATTTCAGAAAAAGCTATGAAAACATGAGTTATTATTAAATATTATTATTATTATTATTAATATTAATAAATATATATTCGACAAAAGTGTTCTCCTCATAGAAAAATATATAACATTATTATCCAAATAATTATTTTCTTGCTTTTTCTAAATATTTATTTGTCATTTAAGTTCAGCTCAATGGAAGTGTTAATTGTTCTGATTTATTAATTTTATTAATTAGTTATTATTAGTTATTAAATTGTATTATTATTTAATAATAATAAACAGCATTTGTTGTGGTAATGAGTGAAATCATTTGCCCTAATATTGCTTGAAGTATATCTCAATTGTCATTACAAAAAATGTGGGGAAAAAATGTATGGGTTTTCGTATTTAGAAATTTTTGGTTCAAAAAATTGTTTTAGTTTTATCTCAAAAAACACTTTCGTCGGCAAAAACTTTTTAAACGCATCGATGTTTCGGTTTTGAGGCTTTTTGTGTAAATTATTGTAATGTTTTAAATAATACTCAATATATTGATGAATATATAAAGTAATTTTGTGCTCAAACGCCACACTATTATAATGAAAGACATAATCAAATGCTTTCGTATGAAAGGAAAGCATTTGAAAGTTTTGGTTTCATTTGTATTTTATAAACAAAACACTTTATGCTTTGAATAGTTTGCCAAAAATTCTCGTATTTTTGTCTCAAAAGTGAGTTTTTATCGCTTATAACCAGAAGAGGGGATAAAATAGTGTTTAAATCTGTATTTGTATTATATTTTTGAGTATTTTTGAGGTAATTATGAGTGAGTTCTCAATTATGAGTGTATTTTTTCCAACCGCTCACAGAATATACAACCAAATGATCTGAAAAATTGCAAACAATATTAGAAAGAAATAATAATTAATTGAAAATTAAATAATAAAGTAAATTATAAGACATACCAAAAATAAAACTGCCCTTGATCAATCCAAAAACCAAATCATAATAAATAATAATCAAGTATAAGAAATAAATCAAATAAATAAACAAAATTTTCTGATAAAAATAATATTATTTGAAAATAATTTGAAAACTTATTTAACAAATAAAAACATTTTGTGAAATATTTGTATTTTTTGCAAAATTTAACAAATCATTTAAATATATATATATACCGTAAATATAATAATCATAGAATGTATTCATTATATTATTTGTTTTTGTTATAAATATAGATAAAAAGCATGTGAAGTGTGTTTTAAAAGTGAGTTTTCTTTTATGCAATAAAAATTTCATGTCTTTTATGTGTTTTGTATTTTTTTTGATGAAAATGAAATAATTTATAATTTTTGCTGTTTTTTTGTCAAAAATTGAGATATAAATAAATGCAAATAAAATAATGTGTTTTACAAAATACATAATGAATACAAGAAGTAAAACAATTTAAATATCGAGACAATAGTTAAATGTAATGCAAAACAGTTTTTGTGCTAATTCTTGAAAGCGATGAGCATTTTGTTTATGACTTTTTTCATGTTTCGCTTCAATTTCTTTCGACTAAACATTTTGTTTTCACTTTACGTTTTAAATTAACACAAAGATAACAACAAATCATTAATTAATTAATGAAATTCATTGTTATTCTTGTAGTTTTAAGGCGTGATTGAGGAGAACAATGAAAAATATATACTTATATAAGAAAACAAATAAAATTTTCACTTAACTTAAGCGACAAATGATAAAATCGATGCAAAAAACTAAGAGCTAGAAAATGTTGTTTTCCTATAGAGTTGTAGTGAAAAGTAAAAGTCAAACACTGACTGAAACACTCACTTACGACTATCTCATGTCTAATTAGATTAAGTAAATCGCAAAATACAGACAACTTATATATGAGAAGCAAAACAACGCCTATCAGAGAGGCTGAGAGCCTAACCTCTTAAATGAACTAATAATTAAATGACATTTTTTTGCTCAATGTCAATTAATATCACTAAATATTGTTGTGTGTAATTTTAATGGGATTTCGCCAACAAATTCATTAAAAATATTTTTCGTTTAAAACATTTTTACGATTAGATTTTGGCGTATTTTGATAGGAGTGCAGAAATCACTAGAAAGTACTCATTTTATCATAAAATGGCTACAATTAAACATAAATAATATAATAATTGTAATAATAATTACTAATAATAATAATAATAAATATAATAAATAAGTTATGTATCGAAAGCGAAAACTATAATAAATATAATAATAATAATAAATAAGTCTAACTTTTCATTTGTTTAGAGAATGATTTGTTCACAACATTGCAAATGAATGACTAGTTCTGTATCTTTTCTGTCAGTTTTTCTCCAAATGCTTATTCATTAAATGTCTCAAAACCAACACATTTTACACATCCATAGTATGTGAAGCAGCGGATAGAAAGAGCAGTCATTTTCCAATAAATAATAATATGTTTATATATCTGTTTTGTGTGTATTGTATTTGAATCAAAATGTGATTTATTACAAGTAATTTTAACTTGTTTTGTAACGCATTGTTAAAAAATTTTTGTCATTCATTATCACTAATGGAATAATTATCGGAATTGTATTTGAATTGAATGCCCGAACACTATGTGCTCATGACTTAAGACATTCGTTAAGTATGTATGCGATGGCACTACTCATCACTTGATAATTATAATATATAACATGTATTTAAATCAATACATAATTTATGCCAAAATAAGCGAAAGAATTATGTATTAAAAAACATAATAAATTGAAAAGAAGTGACAGATAGAGAGCGAGTAATTTATTAATAATTAGTTTGTGTTTTATGTGCACTCTATTTGTGTGTTTTCAATATAAATATATTAAAACATGTAATAATATTGTCTAAAGTTATCATTTCTAATGATTATATGTGGGAAAAACTCACTTCAAATTGAGAGCTGTTTTCGGAGTTTTGCTGACAGAATAATCAAAGTGTGTTTCACTCTATCACTCGGCGTAAGCGTTCAGAAACATAATGTATAGCGTATTAAAGTGGGAGAGAAGAGAGTGAGGCATACATTATAACTATATTTTGCTAACAAAGTCTGCCTTTAAAGAGAAATTGAAGAAAATAGAGCCCAGAGTTGAATGACTAGAAAATCCAATAATTTTATTATTAATTGTAGAGTCGTTTTACTGTTGGTTAGAAGTATATATCGAAGTAAACGTTAATTATTAAAGTTATGCAAAAAACAATGACATTATGTGCGATATATTATACACAACAAAGAGAAAGAGAGCGAAAAATATGATATAATATACTCGTGTATTAAGAATAAGAATATAAGAAGAGAAGTGAGAAATTCATACACAAAATAAGAGACAGTATTATAATATACGAGTTTGACATGAATTATGTATGCCTTGTATACTAAATAATATATATAATATATATAAACAATGACCCAAACAAACGGTTAGCAGAGATTGTTTTGAGAGAAGAGTAAGAATAAGGAAAAGTAATGATTCTTAGCGTTCGGAGGCCTCAACCAAAATGTGAGAACCAAAAAGTGCTTTTTTGCTTTCAATTGTTATTTCTGTAAGAATTAAATGTAAGTCTGTTTTCCTGATTAAAATCTTATTGAGTCAAAAATATGGCTCTTTTTTCTCTGTTTTGTTAGAAACAGATTAATAATATTACAGTAGTTCTCAAACATTGTAGCCGTCGAGGCGTTTAAACCGATCAATATATACACACCATTCGTATATATATATACATAGCCAGTGTCTGTGAAACTCCTGTTCCCAACACATGCCGTATACATCTATACACACGGTATGTATGTATATATCAAATGAATGGCATATATAGAAAGAGAAAGACATGGCCGTCCATAGTATCAGTAGAATATACTACAGTATAATAGAGTAAATTTACAATAAAAGTCATAAAAGCAAAGCATTTGATAATACTTTTCGATTTTTTTGTTTTACTAAATATTTTTTGCTTTTCAATAGTAATAGAGCACAAAAAAGAAGAGAAGAAATAGAGAGAGAAATATATTGTGAAACAAAGAAACGAATTATATATTTGTTTTGTTTTGAAGACTTGTCTTCTGGAATCAGATTTTTGTTTAGAAGTTTAAAAATTCATTTCTAAAAGCAGTTTTACAAACATATATATCATAAATATATATATAATATATAAGAGAGTAATGCATGAAAAGAGATGAGAAGTGAAAGCGGTTTATATATATATTCTGTATATATATTCTGTCCGTTATTCTCGTTTTAGAATTGGATTCTGTATTATATTTTGTGTGTCTATTGTGTGGTTAATGTGTGTTTGGGTGTTGTTTGTCTGTGTTGTGTGTGTATGTGTTGTGTGTATCTGAGGTTTAGTTTGTTAGCTGTCTTTATATTAGTGATAGTGTTTGTTGGTATTGGCTGTCATTAAGTCATTTTAAGATGTTTTGCATTTATTAGTCTTAAAGGAGACCTGTAATACACGATTGCCGAGAGTGTAGCCGTTGAGGCTCTGTATGGCGACGAGTGCCTCGTCATAGTTGGTCATCGTAACGAAGCCAAAGCCCTTGCATTTGTTGGTCTGCAGGTCGCGGATCACTTTGACGCTCTGTACGGCGCCGAACGGCCCGAACAGCTGCCACAGCAGCGACTCCTCGGTGTCGGGCGCCAAGTTGTAGACAAAGATGCACCACCCTGCTCCGTTGATGGTCGCGTTCGCCGCCAACAACGGGTTGGTCAACAAATCCCCGGCCAATGGAGAGTATCTGTACGTAACAAATGTGAAAAACGCTGTTTAGTTTTGCACATCTCTTTTTTTGCATAATTATTTTGATTTTAAAGTTATAATTATCGGTTTTTTGACCACAAAATAAGCTCAATTTCCTAAATAAATATAATATATTCAGTGATTTTTTTAAATAATAGCATTAATCATAAGAAATATAATGATAATATAATGAAAAATATAATACAAATAATTAATTAAGTAATTATAATAATTAATAAACAATAAAATTAATTAATAATAAAGAACAAGTCACCTTAAACAGTCACCAGAAATAATGGGTAACACAAAAAATAAATTTATAATTTTTTTGGGGGGAAATGAAATGAAATGTATTCTCATTAGAGAGTGAAAGAGAAGAAAAATTATAAAAAATATATTGCAATTAATATTTAAAACTTCAATCAATATTCAAATAAGCAATTTATGAGCGAAAAATATAATAAATGAATTCAAGTAATGAACTGAAAGTAAAATATTTTGCGTGATATGTATGTGTGTGTTGTGTGGGGTAAGTACTGGGGCTGATCTCTATGTTTATCTGTCTATACTGTATATGATATACAGAATATTTGCAATGGAAATATGCTTTTATTGCTAAAAAGCACGAGTAGTAGTAGTATTTTAAATATTTTATTTATATATATATTTTTTCATATATATTATATAATTC
>CAJPIZ010001123.1:0-18357 GCA_905368565.1 Medioppia subpectinata | reverse complement strand
ATCCATTTTACAGAATCTAATTATCTCTTGTACTTTAGGAGTAATGGCCAAAACGCGAGCCGCAAGATTACTTGACTGCCCCTTTATATATTTAAATATAACATGTTTATAAATTTAAATATTTCAGCAACATTAAATGCGCAAAACTCATTTAATAAACAAACTAATACCAGATTACTTATACAATGCAAACAAAATTATTTAGAAGTATTTATAATGTTAAAATCAATTGATGAAAAATTGCGCCTGGCACTAATTGGTCAATTTGTTTGCTCGGTATTTAACACGATGCTAAGAGTATACGCTGTGATACAGCATGATCATTTTGGTTCACTTAATTTTGCGTTTTACTTGATCATGATGATGGCATTTATTGATGCTCTTGTATTAGGTGTAACATGCCTATTGGGCGACACAATTAAAAATTACCCTGATAAAATTAATATCATTTTAAATACTATGAATACTCAGGATATGTTAGATACGGAGTACAGACAATGGTTTATGTTTACAAAAATTACTCAAAACATGCATTCGTTTGGACTCACAATCGGAGGGTTTGTTGCCATCGATAAACAGACACTGATTTCGGTATTTATTGTTTAAATGACATTTATGTTTGTGATTAACATTTATTATTAATTTATTTAATAGCAATAAATATGCTTATTATTATGTAATTATTTTATTTAACTTTACAGATATTTGCGTTTGTATTAAACTATACAGTGATTCTGTTTCAAACATCCAAATCATAATAACATATATGATTTTGTTTTAATAATATATACTATAAAAATTTTAACTAGACATATTAAAATGATGCTTAAAAACATTTAATTTGTTTATTTTAAATATTATAATTATTATACACATTTAGTACGAGATTTGTCTTATTTAACTTTAAAATTACTCTAATTTTTGGGCTATTACCTTTATTAAAATAATGCTTATAAAACATCATCAGTGTTCACACACCATTGTCTGTTACAATACTTTTTTACAATAAGCTTAAATAAATAAATGAACTATACTTAATTAATAAAATAAATTTAATTTGATTCTGTAAGCTATATTTTTAATTGACATGTAATTTAAAATATTTATTTTAAATATTTTATTATAATGTTCATTTTATAAAAGCCTTAATAATTAATGTTATTTATATAATCATAGTTTTCAAACATAATTGTCAAAAAACAATTTTATTATTGATGTAAGTAAAAAATAAAAATACTAATATTTAAAAGAACATTTGACAGCTATATTGATTATGAATTTTACCATTTATACATGGTTCAATATTAATAGAATTATTAATAGAATTATTAATTGAATTATTAATGTAATAATTTCATGTTTATTATGTCTGTAAAAAAGAAATCAATTTTGTTTACTATCTAATAAACAAAACAATTATTATAATTTGTTTTTAAGTTTTATAAAGGTAAACTTTAATGCATAAAATTCAAGACTTGGTAATATACTTGTAAAATTAAAAATAATCAAGATAATTTATTCAGATAAATTTTAATATAATATATAATAACTAATACACAATTGAACAAATTTTTGTTAATTTATTGTGGCCACTTTGGTCGCAAACAATTTTTGACTACGGCCAAACATGCGGCTCGGGACACACTCCAATTATTCTAGCCAGTGTGGACTCGGGAATCAGAATACATTATGCACGTTAGGAAAATGCCACGGGCCAACAATGTGTGAAATTTGGCCATGCTCACATTACGGGAATACCTCTGATCGAGAGATTAATCGATAATTTTATGATCAAAATCGAGACATAAAGCACATATACATAGGCGCTAATACATAGAGTCGTTAGTCAGGTGTATGAATTGGCGCATTGAAAAGTGCATTGTGGTCAAAGTGGCCATCATAAATTTATAAAAATTTGTTCTATTGTGTAATAGTGTTTATATTTTATATTAAAATTTATGTGAATAAATTAACTTGATTATTTTTAATTTTATGAGTATTTTGCCAAGTCTTGAATTTTATGCATTAATGTTTANGAAAATAAAATAACTTTTTTATATAATAGCTGTAAGTCTTATACAACGGGTATTGAAGCAAAATAGCGGTTCACGGCATAAATGGGTCACTAAATTGTGTTTAAATACTAAATAACATTAATTTGTGTTATGTTTGACTCAACACAACTGTCTATACCAGCAATAAGTCTGTCTTATATTCATAAATCATTCATCGATTTCTCGTTAATTATATTAATCTAATAATCATATAATAATAATAAGTTTTTTGTCACCAAATAATCATTGAATTCAATGTCAATACAGAAAATAAAAGATTATATAAAAAAGTTATTAAATTAATTAATTATAATTGCATTCAATACTAAATTCTCTATACGTTTAGTCATATATTAATTTTGAAAAACAATTCATTAATTCTCTCTCAATATCATTGAAAAAACTGTTATTTCTTTCAAGTTTTCAATTGAAAAATAAATACACGTTTTGTTTGAGAAATGAATGAAAACCACAATTAAATACATATCATATAAAAGTAAAAGACATTAAAAGTAATACAAATTATAATAATATATAAGATTAAGAAATGTTTTGTTTTCAACACAAACCTTGAGTTGAGTTAATAATAATGAATATCAATAAAAGTGACCAAAAATTAATGTTAACAACAATATAATGGTTTGATTTCAGATTCAATGACATCTTTGCCGCCAATTATTGCCGTTATTTTGATTATCGATTCAAAAGCCGTTCAAACGATTCAATAAACAAATCAAATCATAAAATACTAAATAAAAAAACTTTTTGATCAATAGTTGTGAGAATCGATTGAATCAATCGTTGAGAAGATTTGTTGAGATTTTTGCGTTGAAAATGAGTGCCAAAAAAGCCGTTCAATTCATAGACGAGACAATGAAATGAGATTTCAAATCATAAATATGTGGTTAAAAACAATACAAAACGGATGGTCTGTCTCTTAAGTAAAACACATTTAAGTAAATAAAGTATATTTGCGGCGAAAATACAATTAAAATCAATGAATCGACGATTGGATCACATTTTGGGCCACATTTTTGGTCATTTCATGTGTTTTTGTTCAAAATGTTTGGTCGGTTTGTCTGTTGTGTCCATTCATAGAGTCATTCATCACATTATGGCTGACATAAGCGGAGAAAAGCACTAATTATTTGAATATAACATCAAATGAATAGCCATTGAGAGGACAGACAGCGAACGGTAAGCAAGCGTTCAAATCCAGACTCAACTGTCAGTGTGTTGTGTGGGCCCAGCCTTTGCCTGCCTTTGCCATACAGTCAACGTCACCATTGCCTACACAACCACACCATACCATTGCGCGCATGTCTCACATCGGGGTCACCACACGTCACGCTTCACCACCACTACTGCCAACCCTCACCACTGGCTCACTCTCCCGGACCGTTACCACCACTACACCAACCCATACAACTCAGGCCACCCGACACTACACCCCGACTATGCATTCAAACACAATTTAACACATTTTAATATCAATTTAAAACTAATTTAATTTATTATTACTTTGCTTTCAAATGATTAATGTTTTATAACAATTGATATAACATTTTGTTTTTGTTGCTTAAACACAATAAAACTAAACTTAAATACAACTTTTAAATAACAGATTTTATATAAATTAATAATTAAATCAACAAATTATATCATGAGTTTAGTCATCAAATATTTATATATTTATAGATTATTATTAATAATAATAATTAACAAAAAACATTGAATCGGTTTTCCAAGTAATCTAAAAGTATGGCTAAAAATTAGTTAAAAAGTGACAAGAATTTGCAACTCATATACATATAACGGTATATAAAAAGCTGAACACTTGAATGAAATTAAAACTTAATTAAAATTACGTTAATATAACATAAAAGTTAATCCAAATAATGACACGGAAATTGATTTGAAATTTCATTAAATAATTGCCTAAATGTTAATTTAAAATGTTTTTAAAATACTTGAAAATCAATAACTTTTGCCAAAAATAGCGATGATTTTGTTAATTAAAATAAACAGTGTTTTCATAATTATCTGTAATTATATTGTGGAACGTCTGTAAAATTGAAGTCACTTTAAAACATTACTTTTATTAGTATTCGTTGCAATTGTTGTAAATTATGTCATCATTTCATTATTATATTAGTATTTAGTATTTGATATCATGAGAGGTTTTGTGTGTGTATTGTGTGACCAGTGCTTAAAGTCTTGAGGAGTAGTTAAGCGAATCATTGGATTGACGGTAGAAGAGAACGTATGCGTCCTTTAGTTGGGAGGCATTGAAACTGTCGGTCACGTCCTTCACTCTATACAACACAATCACATTGCAATGCATTGGTCAACAAAACACGCGTTAATCGCATACCTTTCGTCATTGAAATGAAACCATTTGCTATCGTATTGACAGTAAGCGGTGTAATGACCACTACGTGATGAGTATCCGTGATGACAGACACACGCGTACAGATTGTATGTCTTGCCGTCGATCGTTATATTTCCGTTTACACTAATGTCTTGACTCGAGAGCTTAAAGCCGTCGTTTGCAAATTTTTTCAAATCTAAACATCGTTTGCAAAAATAACATTTAAATAAACACTTTATAAACAAAATAATTAGTCTCAAGACATACGAAAGATTAAGATTTGTGGCGAACGTTGAATCGTTAACCTCTTTGTTGACCGTCGATGGCGTTTACAGCGCGAACAGAACTGCAAATTCAATGTTTTGTTATTACAAACAATGTCTCAATTTATAGCCCAATTGTGATCTGTATGGCCGACAAGCAGCAGTAGCTCTTGAAGAACTCGTCATTTAAGAAGTTGTGTAGAGAGCTATAGTGTAGCTGAAGACATTGTTTACTTGTTTATAAAATTAAAATTTTTGTTTTACTGATTTAAAGTTTTATTTTTGATTATAGATTTAACACTAATTATTCTCACACTGTATTAAACTTTCATATATTTCTACCAATTGTTTATTTAAGTATTAAAATTAGAAATAGTTTTACAAAGTTTGTAGTGCTTTAAACTTTCAAGTTTAAAGGATTAAAATATAAATAGTCTTTTAAAATATATAAAACACTATAACACCTAAACTATGCCATAAATCTACTAAAGAAGTAGCGGTACTAAAAAGTATTATTAGATAGCAATGGATTGCAAACCTGTCTCTGGGCAGCGGTAGTGACAGATCCCAGAATGGATCCCAACAACTACTGGTGTTATTACATTCCGTACACTTAATCACTGATGAGAACTGACCAACAAATAAGTCAATCAGTCGCGAGTCGTCGATAACTATTTTGTATTGATTCCACGCCTCTTGTGATGTATTTGCTGTGTATTTGAAACAAATTATTAATTTATGATTTAAATATAGTTTGCAATTCTTGAAACGTACGTTCAATTAGTTTAGCCTTTGGTCTCCTCTTTGCTTTGTTCACCTCATCGTGTAATCCATTGATAAGATATCTCAAGAACTCTTGAGCGTCGTGTTGACTGCAATTTGAAACAAAAACAGTAATATTATTAATAACTCTAATTTGAATCTAAACAAAGACTGCATTACTCGTATCCTCTAAACTTGGGCTGATATTGAATAAACATTGATCTAAACGATGTGGGATTCACAGAACCCGTCCTAACATTTGCAGCCATTTCTTTAAAAAGTCGGGACAAACCTATTGATTGCAAAATCACATTAGATTTAGTTTTAAACAACATTTATCTATAAATTCTAACCCGAATAGAGTGTTCCTCCCGAAGACTCGTAGCCATTAGTGATATAATCTCTGAGCTGTCGCGTGGCGTAAAGGGCTTGGAGTACAGAATTCATATAACATGTATTGCCTAAATTGGTCAGACCGGCCACTGGTGAGCATATCTGTAGANAAATACATCACAAGAGGCGTGGAATCAATACAAAATAGTTATCGACGACTCGCGACTGATTGACTTATTTGTTGGTCAGTTCTCATCAGTGATTAAGTGTACGGAATGTAATAACACCAGTAGTTGTTGGGATCCATTCTGGGATCTGTCACTACCGCTGCCCAGAGACAGGTTTGCAATCCATTGCTATCTAATAATACTTTTTAGTACCGCTACTTCTTTAGTAGATTTATGGCATAGTTTAGGTGTTATAGTGTTTTATATATTTTAAAAGACTATTTATATTTTAATCCTTTAAACTTGAAAGTTTAAAGCACTACAAACTTTGTAAAACTATTTCTAATTTTAATACTTAAATAAACAATTGGTAGAAATATATGAAAGTTTAATACAGTGTGAGAATAATTAGTGTTAAATCTATAATCAAAAATAAAACTTTTTTAGTCATTTTGTTTTTAAAATTAAAATATTTGTTCATTTGTTACAGAAGTCGATGTGATATCGAGAGATGTGTTGAAGAATTTACTGCTCAAGAAGTTCTCGATGACGACGAACAGCCGGTATGTGATCACAATTGGGCTATAAATTGAGACATTGTTTGTAATAACAAAACATTGAATTTGCAGTTCTGTTCGCGCTGTAAACGCCATCGACGGTCAACAAAGAGGTTAACGATTCAACGTTCGCCACAAATCTTAATCTTTCGTATGTCTTGAGACTAATTATTTTGTTTATAAAGTGTTTATTTAAATGTTATTTTTGCAAACGATGTTTAGATTTGAAAAAATTTGCAAACGACGGCTTTAAGCTCTCGAGTCAAGACATTAGTGTAAACGGAAATATAACGATCGACGGCAAGACATACAATCTGTACGCGTGTGTCTGCCATCACGGATACTCATCACGTAGTGGTCATTACACCGCTTACTGTCAATACGATAGCAAATGGTTTCATTTCAATGACGAAAGGTATGCGATTAACAGTGTTTTGTTGACAAATGCATTAATAAGTATGTGATTGTGTTGTATAGAGTGAAGGACGTGACCGACAGTTTCAATGCCTCCCAACTAAAGGACGCATACGTTCTCTTCTACCGTCAATCCAATGATTCGCTTAACTACTCCTCAAGACTTTAAGCACTGGTCACACAATACACACACAAAACCTCTCATGATATCAAATACTAAATACTAATATAATAATTAAATGATGACATAATTTACAACAATTGCAACGAATACTAATAAAAGTAATGTTTTAAAGTGACTTCAATTTTACAGACGTTCCACAATATAATTACAGATAATTATGAAAACACTGTTTATTTTAATTAACAAATTCATCGCTATTTTTGGCAAAAGTTATTGATTTTCAAGTATTTTAAAAACATTTTAAATTAACATTTAGGCAATTATTTAATGAAATTTCAAATCAATTTCCGTGTCATTATTTGGATTAACTTTTATGTTATATTAACGTAATTTTAATTAAGTTTTAATTTCATTAAAGTGTTCAGCTTTTTATATACCGTTATATGTATATGAGTTGCAAATTCTTGTCACTTTTTAACTAATTTTTAGCCATACTTTTAGATTACTTGGAAAACCGATTCAATGTTTTTTGTTAATTATTATTATTGATAATAATCTATAAATATATAAATATTTGATGATTAAACTCATGATATAATTTGTTGATTTAATTATTAATTTATATAAAATCTGTTATTTAAAAGTTGTATTTAAGTTTAGTTTTATTGTGTTTAAGCAACAAAAACAAAATGTTATATCAATTGTTATAAAACATTAATCATTTGAAAGCAAAGTAATAATAAATTAAATTAGTTTTAAATTGATATTAAAATGTGTTAAATTGTGTTTGAATGCATTGTCGGGGTGTAGTGTCGGGTGGCCTGAGTTGTATGGGTCGGTGTAGTGGTGGTTGTGGTCCGGGAGAGTGAGCCAGTGGTGAGGGTTGGCATTCGTGGCGGTGAAGCGTGACGTGTGGTGACCCCGATGTGAGACATGCGCGCAAAGGTATGGTGTGGTTGTGTAGGCAATGGTGACGTTGACTGTATGGCAAAGGCAGGCAAAGGCTGGGCCCACACAACACACTGACAGTTGAGTCTGGATTTGAACGCTTGCTTACCGTTCGCTGTCTGTCCTCTCAATGGCTATTCATTTGATGTTATATTCAAATAATTAGTGCTTTTCTCCGCTTATGTCAGCCATAATGTGATGAATGACTCTATGAATGGACACAACAGACAAACCGACCAAACATTTTGAACAAAAACACATGAAATGACCAAAAATGTGGCCCAAAATGTGATCCAATCGTCGATTCATTGATTTTAATTGTATTTTCGCCGCAAATATACTTTATTTACTTAAATGTGTTTTACTTAAGAGACAGACCATCCGTTTTGTATTGTTTTTAACCACATATTTATGATTTGAAATCTCATTTCATTGTCTCGTCTATGAATTGAACGGCTTTTTTGGCACTCATTTTCAACGCAAAAATCTCAACAAATCTTCTCAACGATTGATTCAATCGATTCTCACAACTATTGATCAAAAAGTTTTTTTATTCAGTATTTTATGATTTGATTTGTTTATTGAATCCTTTGGACGGCTTTTGAATCGATAATCAAAATAACGGCAATAATTGGTGGCAAAGATGTCATTGAATCTGAAATCAAACCATTATATTGTTGTTAACATTAATTTTTGGTCACTTTTA
Source organism: Medioppia subpectinata (assembly GCA_905368565.1). Lineage (NCBI taxonomy): Eukaryota > Metazoa > Arthropoda > Arachnida > Sarcoptiformes > Oppiidae > Medioppia > Medioppia subpectinata. Next base: position 9,658 of record CAJPIZ010001123.1, on the reverse strand, counting down.
TTGATATTCATTATTATTAACTCAACTCAAGGTTTGTGTTGAAAACAAAACATTTCTTAATCTTATATATTATTATAATTTGTATTACTTTTAATGTCTTTTACTTTTATATGATATGTATTTAATTGTGGTTTTCATTCATTTCTCAAACAAAACGTGTATTTATTTTTCAATTGAAAACTTGAAAGAAATAACAGTTTTTTCAATGATATTGAGAGAGAATTAATGAATTGTTTTTCAAAATTAATATATGACTAAACGTATAGAGAATTTAGTATTGAATGCAATTATAATTAATTAATTTAATAACTTTTTTATATAATCTTTTATTTTCTGTATTGACATTGAATTCAATGATTATTTGGTGACAAAAAACTTATTATTATTATATGATTATTAGATTAATATAATTAACGAGAAATCGATGAATGATTTATGAATATAAGACAGACTTATTGCTGGTATAGACAGTTGTGTTGAGTCAAACATAACACAAATTAATGTTATTTAGTATTTAAACACAATTTAGTGACCCATTTATGCCGTGAACCGCTATTTTGCTTCAATACCCGTTGTATAAGACTTACAGCTATTATATAAAAAAGTTATTTTATTTTCTTTCAAATTGAAATACCATTGCATTTGAGTTTTGAAAATTTCCATTCATTTCAATGCAAATGTTTTGAAAACACAAAACCACTAAATATTACAAAAAACTCTTTATTTCTTATTAGTCTTATTATATAATTGTTTTTTCGATTACTTTTTTAACCAAAAAACGTAAAATAGTTTTGAAATACATTTGAATTGCATTTGAATTTTTGAACATTTAAATGATTAGACTAAACGCGTTATGCATTTAATGCTATTTTGCTTTATTTTATCAAATATTTCGCTCAATAATTGCTTTTTGTCAAAAATATATTAGACTTAACTCTTATTTAATGCATTTCTTAAGCCTTAATCTCTAATTAATGCTTTTTGTGTCACTTTTCAGCTAATTATTAGTTCACTATTTGTTAAATGAGTTTATTTTTAAATTGAATTAATTTATGTTTGCCTTAGGATTGATAGACAATGTCCTCAATAATGGACTTGAATTGAGATAAAAGTGTTTTCTTATGTGAATTAATTGTGACTCCGATTATATACAATACAATTGCTCAGCATTTATATATTTATTGATTAATTGCTTTGATTATTGAATGCAATTATGATTTAATTTGAATACAAATTATGTGTGCATTACATGCCATTTGTACAGAAAATGTATTTGTTTTGTGTTTTGAGTGCATTGTATCGTATGGTATGGTATTTACTTGTATTGTGTATACAATTGATTGCATAAAAGCACTGATAAACACTTAACAATATGTTAAATTGTTTTGTATATTTCAACCAATTTTGTTTGTATCTAATAATTATACAGATAATGGTATGAGTAATGTATGGAAAGTCACTTGAAAACATACAATTTAATTAAATTGTTAAGTATATCGAGGGTCTGACCATTATATGTACAATACGTGTATAATATTATACTGTTATCAATAGTGGACAGCCTTTTAGCCCGACTTTTGATTCATTCATTTCAATGTAAATCATAATTGAATGAAACGATAGAAATGTATTCTCGAAAAAGTAGTTCAAAGTTAAGATCTGTTTTGAAAAATCTAATTATCGTTCAATTTTTTTAGCCCGACTTTTGATTCATTCATTTCAATGTAAATCATAATTGAATGAAACGATAGAAATGTATTCTCGAAAAAGTAGTTCAAAGTTAAGATCTGTTTTGAAAAATCTAATTATCGTTCAATTGTTTCAAACAATTCAATCATTCATTTCTGAGCCAACATTTGATTTATATCTTCCATGACTTCACTTATTATTATTAACTTCTTTACACTCTTTTATACTCTTTTTTCTCTAATCAAAGCCTTTTTCAACCCATTTATTATAACATCTCTTATTAATTGTTTTCTTATAACTTTTTAAATCATTTTTTGAAACATTTATTTTCATCTTATTTTCCATCACTTTTTTGCGATAAAATAAATTAAAAATATAGAGAGATATAGAGTTTTTGTGATAAGATTTTGAGCAATAAGTGGCAAACAATGTGTTCGTTGAAAAAGTTTTTGAAAAATGAACTTCAATTAGGAATTCATGTCAAATATTTTGAATATTCAATTGAAAAAGATTTAAAACTTTTTTTAGACTCCTTTTTATGAATTTAAAAAATATGCATTTTTTCTCAATGCAATTGTCGACAACAGAGTTGTTGTTGAACTCAAAAACGTGTTTCTCATTTGAAATCTCGTTTGCAATTAACGGACCGACGGCTCAACCGTTACTATCAATAACTGATCAAAATTATGAATCCATTTGTGAAGTTTTTTTTAATTTCCTTTAATTACGATAAAAGTTTTAATAATTTTTGTTCACTAATTATAGTCACAATAAAAATATTTATCTTAAAAATTTTGTTTTAATATAAGTATTAAATTTTAAAGCCGTAAAAAGTGGCACAATTTTAATGTTCTTAAGTTTATTATTTATAGAGATTTTTCATGAATTTTCAATTAAAATACCCTTTTTTGAGGACAAAGTAATAGTTAATATAATTATGTGATGTGTTATGGGTTTTCGGTAAATATATATTTAATAGTTTTTGATAATGTTTTTTGCAAAATATATTAAATTATCGTTAAATGACTTTCTCTGGCATTGAATTCTCGTACAAATAGTGAACTCTATTTCAATGCCTTTTGGATTGAATTGTTTTCAATTGAATTGAATGGTTAGACATTAGGGCGATGTCTATGTGTTTGTCGTATCGATGATCTGTATATTGATGTCGATGTCATGTATTATACGTTAAATAATAAGTGTTGAGTTAATGACTATAACAAGTGTCTGAATAGCCATTCATTTGGTTTCATCGATGCGCTCATAAATATCCGTCACTCGAGAGTTGATCCAAACGGAAGTCTATTGTTGGTGTCAACACATCCACCACTTCCTCAGTCAATGTCATGATAACAACATTTAAACTGTACTTCACTTTAACCATAGATTACATATTTATCTCCATTTATGAATATATTTTGAAACATTTTGTTAGTTTTGGTCCCAATTCTTGATTAGATTTTTATAATTAAATTCTCAAATTATGATTAGATATTGTTTTATACGAAAAACTCGTTTCGTCTCTTTATTTAAGGATAATTAGAAAGAAAATTATGTAAAATTGACTGAAGTTTATGTTTAAAGCGAAATAAGTTTAGCATATATTATATAAAGGCTTTTCTCACGCAATCTTCAATCTCTCTAACATTGTATTCATAACTGTTTCCTATTTAACAACGGATTTAATAGTAATTTACAAGAGTTAAGCTCAAGTCGTGGGCAGACATTCATTAGTAGGTCTTTCTAATTAATATTTTTGTTTAATTCGTATTAAATATGCGTTTAAATCCTCGTTTCACTTTTGCCCACAATTTGTCGTGAATTTATGTAATGTGAGTAAAATATGAAACAATTGTTGATTATTGTAATTGAATTGAGTTTTGCAACACTTTTTCTAATATAATACATAATTTATATTAGCGTTAAATTGAATGAAAAGTTGGCTCACATTTTATAAGATATTCATCACATCTTATGAGTCATGAAATTCCTGGTAATATTTAAGAAAAACTATATTTCTTGTAGTGTTTTATACAGTTTTATAGTAATTTATAAAATGGTAAATACAATACAAATGTAAACATATTTATGATTCATTAAATGATTGCATTATTGTATGATATTTGCAATTCCTATATCATTGAATGCAAATGCAATGTAAACGCAATGCCATTGAAACACAATTACGGACTTATAATCGATGATATATTGAACTAAAAATAGTTTTGCGTTTCAATGAAATGCTTAAATACCATTAATTTAAATATTTTTCTTATAATAGACTTTAATAACAATAATATAAGTGAGCCTTAAATTTGATCCGTTCGTGATATCAAGAATTATACCTAAGATTTTGTGTAATTTTAATGCATTGAGTTTGAGTTGGGTTTGAGTTTGTGTTTTCTGGCGAACTATTACATGACATACTTCTTAATAATACACTTTTTTCAATAGCCATTTGCATTCAATGGATATTCAATTGAGGTTTTGATCTTAAATTTTTACATTCCTTTCAAATATAGACAATATTTAAGTTTAGGAAAAGATATTTCGTTTCAACGATTGTTTTTTTTTGGTTAATATTTCTTACCGGAAGAGTAATAGTCGTCTCATTTCTAAAGAATCCGTAATTTATCCGACGATTAATGAATTAGCGGATTAATAGTGAGTTCTTTCGCTCATTTGTCTGCTTTTCAAAGTGACGACAATTAACAAAGTATTATGTTTTGAAAATTCACTTTAATTTTGTTTAGACTTTTCGTTTTTTGCCGTTAAATCATAATATTTTTGGATAACAATTGAAACGCAAACACAAAAATCATTTCCTGTTTTTGTTTAAAAAGTTTTGTACAAAACTTATTGGAGCGCAGATTAGGCTGTGTTTTAGGTGCTGTCAGTCCTGTAATCAAACAAATGAAACTAATGAGACATTCGTTTCCATGAATTGTATGCCTATTCCCTATTCTCTCCATTCGTTTGAATACTATTTTTTCATGAATTCAAAACTCAAATGCTTTTGCATTTCAATGAAGGGCTTATCGATGACCCACTCGTTGCTCTCACACATAATATTTGCTTTTTATTTATAAATATTCGGGTTTTATATTTGATTTATATCTTCAAAGCTTTCGGGTATTAATTGCTGAGTTTTTTGTTATTTTTTAATTTTAAATTTGTGTAGAAATGAATGATTTATAAAAATAAGTTATCATTTTTAACAGTTATCGTCTCATCTCTATTGGTATGCATTTAAGAGATTTGTTTATCTGTTTTGTGTAACCATTTACTTGTCATTCAATTGTCTTGTCTTACAATATGAACACATTTTTCACTTCAAATAATACAAATTTCTCGCATCCGTAAACATTTTATTTCTGTTTTCTCTGTATTTTTTCAAAAACCGATAAAACTTTGTTTCTTAACAATGTTTGAAAATTTTTTGCTTTATATCTCTAATTAAACTAATTTTATGTTTAAATTTTTCTTATTATTTCATTTTAAAGGGCGTATTGTCTGCACATATTGTTGTCTTAATTAGTCTTATATTTTGCCAATTTATATAAAACTAGTAATTTTTGGCATTAAATAAGTTTTGATGCAGTGTTTAATATATTTATTGATTTAGTATTGAGTGAAGAGTTAATTCGTTCATTGATTTGAAAAGTGATTTATAATTGAAATTTTACTAACATTTTAGACATTATCTGACATTTGCTGAAAAGTGATATTTTTGAGTGAATTCATTACAAGAAGTCAGACATGAGTTGTGTTTTGCTGTGAACGCATGGTTTCGTCTGATTTACATTTATATGAGTTATAAGTTATAAACTTTAAACTTGATAACTGATTAACCATTAAATCTATTTTTATTGCAATGCAATCAAAAATTTATATTTAGCCCTAAATGAAAAACCTGTTGACTTAATGGGCTATAAATTGAATCAGTATTAAGACATATAAGACATGGAGTTTTGTGTCAATCAAACACATAATATTTGATTCATTCATTTACATCACTGTCTAATCTAATTGTTATTAAACCCTAAATAAAATATAATTTTCATTTTACTGCTTGAGATTCAAAGATATAACAACTTATGTATTGAATATTTATGTAGTGTCTTATCATTTATGGCTAACATTTAAAAAAGAGGTCTAAACTATATTTCAATTTTTGCTCTCATCTATGATTTTAGTTTTTATTATAAGTTATAAAATAAATAATAAATGCATTTTGAACTCACTTTTCAAGTTTGTCTGTTTGCTGTGGACCTCAATATTTGTGTTCAAAAATTGTTATTTTTGAGTTGTATTGAGTCCGTAAATAATTCAAATAACATTGCATTTGATATTTTATTTATTGAATGCAAAACACATACTGTTTGTTAGGTTTTGCACACAATATATTATATAATGTATAGAAAACCTCAATTCGTTGGTCACGAATGTCTAAGAAGTTTCTAATTTTAACACTTTTTTCTATAAATTTTGCCCAAAAAGTCTAATATAATGTGTAATATATTCTACTTTTTGCACGAAATTCTTGATTTAATTCAAAATTAATTTTCTTATTTTTATTCAATTTTAAATCAAATTTAACTTTTATTATTGATTGCATTTTTCACAATAAGTTAAATGTCTTCTCACAAAACCCTCTATAATAAATGCTTTAACGCTTTAATGGTTTTACTTCATTATATTTGGACACACTTTTTGCTTATGAATTCATTCACAATATTTAATAGCAATAATACAATGCGAACCCTAACTGTGAATTTCATATCCAGTTTTAATCAATTATATGATTATATGATACACTTTTCCGGAGACTTTGGTCTAATCTTTTATTCAAAATGTAAAATTGTATTTAATTTCTCAGAAAATTACATAATTTTGAATTTTAAATATAAATTGAATCACAAGTAATGAAACGCTTGGATTGAGACATTCAATGCAAACCTACACACAAGCCATCCGTTGTACAGATATATTAGAAATTATTAATAATTTCGACGTTATCTTCAATACACAACTTGTAGTTCATTTCCATCGCAAACCCCTCTTTTCAGAGGACCTGTGTTTCAGTTGTGATTTGTTTGTAATTATAGTGTTTAAAAAGTTATTCATAAAAACTAATTTATTGTTCCGTTAATTTAAATTTTTCTTCAAAATAAGTGATGCCTTAAAAGCATTACAACTGTTTTCAATACAGTCTTAAATGAGTTTTCAAAAAGTATTTGCAATTGTTTTAGTGATACTGTATTTAAGAGTCAATTTGCGTGCGGTTTCCGTACAATCATTACTTGTCTCTAATGTTTTTTCTTCATTTCTTATGACATTTCAAATATAATATTCTGACAATCGATCCAAACATTAATTAATTAAATAATTATTTTCCTAATGAATAAGTTTATTGAAAATGACATTAAAAGCATTTTACAAATTTCTCAATTTCATTATTTACTATTGTATGAGATATTAAACGATTAGCTTTTGTTTTGCGATTGTATTGTTTGCCAAATCTGACCCCAGAATACAAGTAAATGTATTGACATTCAAACTAATGATGAAAAAATAAGTTTTGCTTTTTTATTATGTTTTTCAAAGTCATTGTAAAATAAACTCATTTTTTCGATATAATCCTATTGTCAGTAATTGTCATCCATTTGTTTGCTTGAATATAACGACAACGTATGGTAGGCTTCACTCTAATTGTTATTTCAGGCATTTTTTGTGTCTAAAAATTTGTTGTTTGCCAACCAATGCACTCGATATATGAGGTCTGTTGAGAGAAATTGAATTTGTATTGAGTGAGGATTTATTTGATCCCATTATTCTTGTCGAATACTATTTAGTCATTCATTATTTCTCTATTGTATCTTTCATTTCAAATAGTGTTTCCCTTCAATGCATCCAATGTTTGAGAAATGACTTTATTTTTCTAAACTAATGTTTTAATGTGTGATTAGCGACAAAACTAAAGTAAATGTATTTGTTTCTCGTCTCCCATCCATAGGTTCGCAACGGTTTGAAAGGCGTCCGGAAGGCACTTATCAACGACTCAGAGGTATAATAATAATACTCTCCTCTTATGTCAACACATTGTTCCCCGAAATAAACCTCTTATCGGTCTCTCTATTTGTTTATATGAAACCATAGGTCAGGAACTGGACATTCCCTGCACTGTTAGAGGCAGAGAAGGCGAATGTCTTTGGCTTAAGAACAATCAGGCCGTCGGCAATATACCCAACAAATACCAGTTTCTGAGACAACCCTCTAATGGTATCGTTCGCTATCTTTATTGTCAATACATATTCGGGTGATTATTGTCGTTGAGTTTGTGCTAATATTTGCATTGCTTTTTGAAGGCGACTGTTCGCTGCATATCTACAACTTGGACCCGAAGTATGACGAGGGTGAATGGCAATGCCAGGTCACCTCACCCAACATCCACGAGTCCACCATCAGCTCAGATCCCGTCAAAGTGGTTGTTCTCGTCGCTCCCAATCCTCCATCCATTAGATCTGTGGTATTATATTCAACACTCGTCTCATTATTATTGCATTAAATATTTCTAAAATGCATTTTTTATTTGTTATTCAGGAATCAAATCAACTGAGAGTATACTCTGACAGAAGCAATGAGATTGAGTGCATTTCTTCCAACGGAAATCCTGCGCCTCGTATTGAGTGGTATATCGACGGCGAAAATGTCACAATACATGTTAGCAAACGTTTTTTTAAAATTAAAAATGCTTTTTAAAAATAATATGAATGTAAAAATGTTTTTTATTTAGTCGCGAACGAACATCGACTCAATCACTGGCGACTCGCCTAAAGTGACATCAGTTTTGAGTTATATATTCAAACGAATGCACAGAAACTCAACGATCAGCTGCCTATCAATCCATCAGACAATAACTCAAAACACTTCAGCGCTGATTAACGTGATGTGTAAGTCATAGCCTATTCTTGTATTGAATTATAATTACGGCAAACAATAAGAGTAAAACCCGTTTCAGACGCACCGCAAGTGAGTGTTCCGCAGAAGGTGTACACTATAAACGAAGGCAATAGTCTTACCGTCCAATGTCTCGTCGACTCCAATCCCATCACGAGTGCCGTCTGGAAAGCAATTGGTATTAACTCTTTTTATGTCTAATTTTGTGTGAAACAAACGGTTGAATGATTTTATTTATTTATATTTGAAATAATTGCTCCAAAATAGACTCCGAAACGAACCATGAATTCCGGACTGAATATCAGACGAACGCTCTTATCATCGATAGAGTCACCAAAAGTATGAATAAAGCGGTGTTTGAGTGCAGCGCTCGCAATGAATTCGGCGCTTCCAATAACGAACAAATCACTTTAGATGTCTTGTGTATGTATTCATTGCCATCACTTCGAGACTCATTATATCTAATCATTGCTGTCTTGAATTGCCAGTCGAGCCAACACTGATCCGAGCCTCAGAGCCCCAACAGTCGGTCGAATTGGGCGACTCTATTAGACTGTACTGCGAATACGACGGCAATCCTGTGCCCAAAATCATGTGGTTTCACATCAATCCCATTACAGATCAAGTGAGGAATCGTCCCAATAATGAAGCGAATGCCAGCTTTTTGGTCATTCAAAATGCCACTTATCACGATGAAGGTAGATATTGAATATTCTTTTCACATATTATACATATTTGACGCTATTTTCTCTGACAAATGTAATCACACTTTTGCTCTCATTTTAGGCCATTATTATTGCGAAGCATTAAATCACAACTCCATTACAAACAAAGAGCTGATCGTCAGAAGTGCTAAAATAATTGTCGATATTATGGGTAAACCGGCGATCATTCAAAAGAAAGACACGGCTTATGGCTATAGAGGCACCGATACTGATGTCGAGCAGATATTCTGCAGCGATCCGACCCCTACTTCGGTCTATTGGCAATACGGCTCTATGAGAGTCGA
>CAJPIZ010001122.1:0-15835 GCA_905368565.1 Medioppia subpectinata | reverse complement strand
ACACTCTCTCTCTCTCTCTCTCTCTCTCTCTCTCTCTCTCTCTCTCTCTCTCCACTCACTCTCTGATAATAATTTAAAAATCTAATAATAATCATTAATCCAGTATTTTTTGTGATTGAAAATAGCAAATATTTCACAATTTAATTTTATATAGGATTTAATTATGTATTTATAAAACAGGAATTTTTGTTGGACTTGTATAAAAACAAACACGTGTTTGCTTTTGATTTTTGTATTTGAAATTGTTTGATAATTAATCAATTAAAAAGGAATACATTGTATGTGTGATCAATGTTGGAATTTTTTACATAGATTTATAATCCTATAAGTGAGTAAAACAGGTAGATTAAAACTCAAAATTATTATTACTATCAAAATTAATCTCAACTTATAATACCTGTACAGTAATAAGTATTTCATTTTTTAACACACAATTCAATTCAACATTTGTATAACTAGTAAAACGTGATTACATTAAAAACTAGTTTAAAAAATAACAAACAATTGTCGATAACAATGAACGCCCAAATCGGAGCCAACCGTACATCTGATATACCGGCGGCCGAGGCGTCGGCCACCGACGAGAACTCCAGTAGTCTATCAGAGTTTATACGTCAAGTGCTGGCCGTCCCGGACCTGTCGCGAGCCGTATTCACCGACACAACCGTCCAATTGGTCAACAAACACGTGATGGGACTGGAGGTCAGCGTACCGGCCAATGGACGTGGATATCGCAAAGTTGTGGCCAACGTTGAGCGGCTGATGAACCGCAGGGCCCGGGAGTATCAGTCGTCGGGTCAGCCAATCAGCGGTGGCACAGTTGACTCGACTACACTGGAGGACACACTCAGCGTCTATTACTTCGCCTATTTGGGCCGTAAGTACGGTCTGCCGCGACTCAAGTACCATAACGTGCCCTGTATTGAGGTCCGCGGCGCCCACTTGGATGGCGGCCACTGCCGTCCGGTGCCCGTAGAGCTGTGTCGGGTGGAGCACAGGCTACCGGTGCCCACACGTGTGCCCGCCATTAACTCTATGTGGAGACCGTTGCACTCGCTTCCCGGTACCGGTCACTACATTACCAATATCTACGTCCAACCCATACTCGGCCAATACCTACCAGTGCTATTCCCCTCTAGACCCGTTGACTACTCGGACACTCCGTTACTCCCATTCATGGCTACTGTGTTGTCGGTGGCGGACCCGACAGCCCTGTCCTTTACAATGGATGTGTTGCGTAAACTGAACACCCAGTGGGCGGGCCTTAAGATATATACCCTCTACCAGTGGAGTGGCCGACGTATGGCCCATATTATCGATGGCATCGCACGGATCCGGCCGTCGGACCGGCTGTCGACGGGACCGATGGATCGCCAGCCGTATGAGTCTGTGGCCCAGTATTTGTTCATTAAATACGGCATTTGTTTACGCTATGGTTGGGTACCGATGGTGAGAGTGGCTGAGAGACAGCCCGACCACAAACGCTACCTTCCCGTAGAGCTGTGTTATGTGTTGTAGTGTTTTGTCTGTCAATCACTATATGATTCAACACTAACTCCCGGTATTGTTTTGATAATATTTTATCATGATTTTTAAATATTTTATTATTTAGATAATTATGTTTTGTGTAACTTTATATTGTTTTGCTTAAAAATTTATTTTAATTTGTTTTAATTGAAAATTTTAATTAATAAGTATGCTATTTTATGCCCGAATCTTCTGAGATAATTTATGTACTAATATAAAATACCGGATATAACGTAATACAAACTAAATGATAATAAAAATATTAGGTATTCGCTTTTAAATTTCAAATAAATATAATCTACATACATTTCCAAATATGGTAAAAGTCATTGTAGTAATGGATCCGCAATTTATACCCAGTTTCCTATTACTGCTGAGCCTCTCGTAACACATCATTAACTTAAGCTTAAATCTCATGCGAAAAACGCCTCCATTTATACACCATTGAAGTCGTGATAACTTTTTGTGCATTTTATGCAAATGTCGTGAATATATTGCAAACATGTATTGCATACCAAATATTTCGCAATCGGAAAATATATGACAGATGACATAAAATACACTGATATAAATAGCTAGATTCTCAAATAGTACTTGGTGCAAACATATCAGGCTAAACGGGACCAGGGTCACAACTACTGACAGGTATATATGGTTTACAACTTTATTTATTTTACCATGTGTTAAGCATAGGTTGTTGTGTTCAAACATATAGTCAATAATTGTTTTGGTAAAATATCTATTATGCTGGTAATTGTTAATAGGTAAATTATGTATAAGTTGATTCACCATGGTAATTCTCAAAACACAATAGACTACAGGTATGGCCAATACAGTGCCGCCAATTAGGAAATTTACATACATTTCAATTACAGCTACGGCTGTCATCACTTGTATGGGAAATGCGATCACGTATTGTTTAAATGTATAACATGTAAATATAAATATCAGGTATAGTATAAAGTTAAGAGTCACTAAATCAATCAAGAAACATTAATGTTAAAAAATATCACCAATTAAATTTTTGTTTAACTTTATACTTACGCATGAATACGAAAATGCCATTCAAAGCAATATAATATAATTTTAATGTAGCATTTATTTTAGTAATAACCTGATGGTTTGTAGTTGAGGTCAGTATTGCGGGCACCGGGCAGTTGGTATGATATCGTAACAAATCCCATAGTTGTATGATGATGTAGTTACCCGAGGTGATTATGTAAAATTTAATGTGTATTATTAGTCCGAATATAAGCGCTAATATAACAAGTAATGTCTGATAGATCTCAATACCGGTCGTAAATATTGACACATAAACTAATAATAGTTTTGATTCGTAACTAAAATCAATGAACAAACTTAACATGTATTTTATAATTAATAGTATATAATTAATTGCTAGTAAATAATTAAACAATTTGACCATGGTGCTATCATTTCTACAATTTCGGTATTCAAATATTTTCAAAAAGTAATCAATCAATAGATTATTAGAGATAGCCATGGTAGTTTTAGGTATGGTAGTTTCTTGTAAATTTCAAAATTTTCATTCACTTTCGCTCACGGTGGCTTGAAAAATGTTCATGTTAAGTTAACGTTAATAACGGCGTGAACGTGACATGTTTACAAGCCCTAGATTTTCAGTTTTGCTTCTAAATCTAATCTATGCTTTTAATGCATATACAATTGTAGTGCATATGTAGTTGATATTAATTAAATCTTTACGACGAGATGTTACCGAATATTATCTATAATAACTTTTTCGTCATTATAAAGTAAATGAAATAAAATAAAGTCGTTTTAATTTTTAAGTACATGTAATATTAATGTTATTATTTCATGTCAATTTATTCATTACACAATAAATATAAAGGTAAATAATAGTACTAGATAATAGTTAGTAAATATCAAATATAATAAATCTATATATTTCTTAAGTTGACAATCGATTTCTCATTAAGAGATTATTGATTGGCTGTGTTTTAAATAAAAGATTTATAATAAGCTGTAAATAGTCTTAAAGTTAATTTTTAAATATAAATTTTATTTTAATATATTGCCCATAATTTATAATTTTTACACATAACCTTCATGTTATAAAACTTTAGTTATAAAACATGTTTTGATATTTTAATTTTAAGGTTGATAATTAAAACCTTTTAAATTAATGTACAATATCGTAAAGTTTGTACAGATACGTATATGCAGTATTATTAATGTAAGTGTAATCGATAATCACAAAAACATTTATTTCATGCAAAATTGCACAACAAAAAAATTGTATCCATAATTTAAATATTTAGATCATTTAATTGTAGTTCAGGAACCAACAACCTTTTATATAAAATTGTTTTTAATTGTGTTGCCATGCTACTTAGATATTGCATTGAAACTTATGTAAATATGTAAATAAATATTATGAGTGCACCAAAAGAATCTTAATAATAACAACCAAAATACAATAACAATATTGTCATTGAATTCTATTATGATAAAACCAAAGAATATTATTTACATTATTATTAATAATAGATATATCGTATTTAAAAACCTTATCTCACAAAAACAAAATATATATTTATAAGTTTTAATTGAATGTTGACTACATTTAATTTTACACTTTATCTCAATATCTATAAATACAATTTAATTCAATACATTCAGTCATTTTCCCAGTTTTAGTTTATATAGGAATGAATAAAAATTAGTTTTAATCATAACTCAATAAAACAATGTACTGTATAGTCAGTATTCAATTTGTTTTGCAATATTACATTTAGGATATTGTACAGTAGAGCCGCTATTGTTAAATAAAAATAGCCATTTAGTCAAGTTATAAATACAAAGTTGATCATGGTTTTTAACCATTGCATAAATTATACGGAAAATGAATTAATTAAATTTTCGGATAATATTGAGGAGAATCGAACGATCACTGTTTTACCATTAGTAGCAATTCCGTACATAATTCGCATGTAAATATAAACCATGCATATTATTTAAAATAACTTATTTATCTATTATCTATATTAACTCGAAATCCTATTTAAATATAATTAAATAAATTTTAATTATTGTATTTAATAATTTAAATGAAATTTACCTTATTCGAAGTATCAGCGTTAATATTTATCAAATAACCAAGATTATATTTTTTAATGCATTGTTTTGTTTATTTATGTGATTTACAGTGCAACTAATGAAACAAATATTTACCAATTGTGTGGACCATTGGTCACACTATTGATTGAAATGGCCAAACATTACAAATCATAGTAAGTTAAAAATATATAAAGATTAATTTAATATTAATAATTATTAATAGCAATGTAATTTCTAGCATTGTAGCAATTGCAAATTAATTATAATAATTTTTATTAGTATTAAATTTAAGGAAAGGCCTACTAGCTTTGCGGGCATTGTTGTATCGATTATGAAGGGTGGTGATATATTGGTCTGGCCCTCAACAGCCAGCGTATATGTAAAATACATACAATTATTTAACCAGACTGAATTATATTACAATATAAGCACGTGTGTCGATTATTTTGAAGTGGGAAGTTTTATGAGCCGGGCGATCACCATTGGCCCTGTACCTTTTCACTTTTTCTACGCTATGCAATATCAAGTGTGGCTTTTTATCATGTGTTTAATAACGGCGTTAACGATAGCGTCTGCTGAAGTGTTTTGGGAATTTCATGAATACTTATACAACTATTTTATCAGTTTATTCGCAAAATCAATGCAAAGATTTCTATGGAAATCCAATAGAAAAGTATTGATCGGGTTTTGGCTGATATCGGCACTGGTTTTTGGCACACTATTCACAGCATATCTATTGGATTATATGGTAAGAGCGGATCCCATCGATGCCATCGACTCATTGGATGAGTTGTCCCGAAGACCACACATCAAACTCGTGATGAGAAATGACAGCTCAATGGCTGAGTATATAGAAAAGGTGGACACACCCGTCACCCGAGCCATCAGCTCCCGGACCGTAAAATATTTAACCTATTATTCTAATGGGTTTGAGCAAAAAGTAAATGAGGGGTTAATGAATGGGTCGATGGCTTTGTTTAGTCCCAAATGGGCCCTTATTTTTACACTAATTCGTTTGGCAAATACTATTAATAAACTGGAATTCAATAATTTAATGCATATTTCCGATGAAAGCGGCGGCGAAGAGCCATATTTTTTATTGATTAATCAATTGGCTCACCAATGGATTGCCAATGCTTTGAATCGCATGTAAATATTTTTATTTGTAATATTTAGTAATTATAAATTTTAAAATTCTGTTTCATAGGATTATTGTGAGCCGTGAGTCCGGTTTGTATAACAAGTGGTTTAGAAATCTATTGCTATGGAATCGGAAACATATATATAAAGTCATTCACGAAAAGTCGAATGTGATCATTGATTTCGATGTGTTAGGCATTAGAGAAACATATGATATGTTCTATCTATGGCTAACCGGTCTTTGTTTGGCATTATTTGCTATTTTATGTGAATATGTTTACAAAATTATTTTCAAAAATAGATTGTTATTTCAAAGGCTATATACAAAGACCCGGTTTTGTGTTGATCTCATATTTTAAATATTATGGTAACTATTTATCGTAATACGTGTATATGGAGAAATAAGATAATTTACATTAATGTTTTTGCTGTATTTTATGTTTGCATAAAACAGAATATGTTTTAATTTACATTTATTTAACAGTTGTAATATTTGGTAAATGTTCATAATTTACATAACTAGATCATTTTATTGTAGAAAATGATTCAAAAACCTTTTGTATAAAATTGATTTTAATTGTGTTGCCATGGTACTTAAATATTGCATTAAAACATCAAGTCTTTTATTTAAATTAATTTTCTTTTTATGTAAATTATAAGTATAGTATGTATATTTTAATTAATATTAAAATTGCAAACACAAACAAATATAAAGTATTCTCATTTCATAATATTAGTCCTCAAGCTTGGACATTGTGTTTTAATTAATTAATTAAAATAATATTGACAGTGATATGCAATGATTGCAAGTAAAATATCTTATAAAGAAGATAATATTTTTATTAAGAAAGTCTTATTTATTTTAGTAGTACTTTATATGAGATTTTATCAATAATTAAGTACTCAATGTTGGGCAATAGGTAAATAATGTTAAGTAATGTAATTTAGAATAAGAATATGTCACATTTATTCATTATAAGCACTAGCTTTATTATGCAATTGAATTATTTATTTTAAAAATTATCATTATTGATTTTACATTATATTTGCAATGAAATCGTAAGACAGTATTTGAATAAATCAATCATTAAAGTCATAAGTTATATAAAGCTGTGTTTTACAACATAATTGTTTAAGTTAAAATTTCGATCCAACCAGTTTAAATAATTATTAAATCGTATTTAATCTTTATATGTTGTTACATACATACCATTTATTAATCTTTAAATAATGTTCTCAAATCATTGCATAAAATATAATGAAAGTCAAGTGTATAATTGGACGGACAATATTGTTAACAACCGGACATATATTATACAACCCCTACGACGAGTACCGTATTTATCATATTTGTAAGTACTTAAATTAAAATATATATTATATCATTATTATAATTTCACATAAAAGTGATCATGGTAATTCACTATTTGAAATTTGCGGCCCACTAGTCACCTTGATTATAGAACTGGTTAAACGTTATAAAATATTGTAAGTTAGATGTAATTTTTTAAAGTATATAAACTAATCTAAATAAAAATTCAATCTAAATATAACGAATTATTAGGGTTAGTTTCAAATCAATTCCATCGTCCATTGATGAATTATTTCTATCCTTGTTATTTGGCAGCGACATTTTTGTCTGGCCCTCATCAGCCAGCGTGTATTTAAGTTACCTTGATAAATTGAATGAAAATGGTATGAAATTCAACATGTCCCAATGTATTGATTATTACGAAGTAGGTAGTTTTATGGCCAGGGCTATTACGCTAACTGCCAGTCCATTTGCACTCATACATACCATGCATTGGCACGTTTGGGCACTAATGGTATTTCTATTAATTCTGGTCACAATAGTGTCTACGAGTGATTTTACTAAGATTTTAGTTATATATAACTATTTCTATAACTATTTGATTATATTATTCTCGAGATCTATGCAAAGGTTTTTGAAAAAATCACATCAAAGGCTATTTATTGGGTTTTGGTTGATATCAGCGCTGTTTTTCTCCACACTATTCACAGCATATCTCTTGGATTATATGGTAAGAGCGGATCCCATCGATGCCATCAACTCATTGAATGAGTTGTCCCGAAGAACACACATAGAGGTTATGATGAGAAACGACAGTTCTATGGCATCATATGTAGAGTTTGCGGACTCAGATGTGGCCAATGCCCTCCGGCCCCGGACTCTGCATTACGCCATCATGAATAATAATAAAATAATAGAAAGAGTGATCGATGGATTGCGAAAAGGATCACTGGCTTTGGTTAATCCCAAATTGACATTGATTTTTCAGTTAATCCATTTCTCGCAATTCAATACTACTGCTAATAATAAGTCTATGGATAACAAGGATTTGATTGATTTGATGCACATTTCCGATGAGACGGGCGGTGAAGAGCCGTACTTTGTGTTTATCAACGGAATGTCCGAAAATTGGTTATCCATTGCTTTGAACCGAATGTAAAACTCTTTAAAAAATTATTATGAATTTTTTTGAGTAAAATATAATTTCTATTTATTTGTTAGGATTGTTATGAGTAGAGAGTCTGGAATGTATGGCAAATGGATGAGAGATATATTGCAATATAATCGACAATATATTGCGCCGATTCTACACTCAGAGCCCGATATTGTACACGAATTTAAAGAACTAAAATTTAAGGACACTTTTGATGAGTTTTATTTATTGATCGCCGGATTATGTCTTTCATTGGTTACGCTTTTTACTGAATTTATTTGCAATTTTTATGTTTACAAAAGGGATAATTCTTTGGCTAAATCTAACCAACGATTTGTTGCAAACAATTACTACAATCGTGTATATAATGATCGTATAATGCATTCAGTATGCCATCCGTCTCGACATGTTATATACGGCCAGTTTTTTGTGTTTAAACCTGATATTCATTAACAAATGTTCCTTAGATAATTTATTATATTACTTAATAATATAGAATATAATTTATAACTAATTAATAAAAATTGTTAAAATATTTGTTTTAGTACATTTATATTAATATGATAACATTTGTCCTAATTCATATTTACTCTATTTACTTACTTAATTTATTATTTAGATAATATTATACGGATATTAATAATAATAATATTTATTAAATATTTTATAAATCCTGTATAATAAACACGCGAATTAAATATTGTAATATTATTTTGACGTTTTATATTTCCACATATAGCGCGTTATGTAAAATAAATGTTATATAATTGTAAAAATACGGTAAAATAATTAATTATGATGAATTAATTATAATGTTAAATTGTTAATAAACTGGAAGTAGCATAACATACAAATAAATATTATAATTTACATATGATATACAGTATTATATGAAATATAGTATAATTGTTTTATTTATAGTATTTATACAATTGAATGTTTTACATAAAATATATGTAAAATAGAATATGCTAAATATGATTTGAAGGCATTTATTATTTTATAATCTCTAAAGCCTCTCTGCCTCTAACAACAAACAACATTGAAACCATGAATTTAAATGTGATTTCAAACCATTGCATAACATATAAGGAGAACCAAGTATTTAAATTTTCGGACGATATTGTGGACAACCGGACAGTCGTTGTACAACCCCTGACGAGAGCGCCGTATATTTCATATTTGTGAGTATTTAGTAAATATTTCTATATCTATTATATATTTCTACATTTCCACAAAAATAACAATAATGTTTAAATGCATTAATACTGGAATTTAAAGTCACAATTAACATAACTTCCAATTGATTATAGTAATCAATACTAACGGAGTTATTATTTTTTAACTTATCTAGTTAAATATATTTAAATTAAACAAATTTATAAAATTTTAACCAACGCATATTGAATATATTAAATAGTGAACATGGAAATTTTATGTTTGAAATTTGCGGTCCATTGGTTGCATTAATTATAGCGATGGCTAAACATTACAAAACATTGTAAGTTTCAATATTATCAATGAGTAAAGACAACATTGATGCAAATAATTATTTACAAAACTCAAACAACAGGGTCATTTTCCAAATAATGGCACATAGTTTGGAAGAAATAGTTATGAACATGATGATTGGTGGAGATATATTGATCTGGCCCTCACCAGCCAGTGTGTATTTAGCCTATATTGAACAATTAAAGATGTATGATTTGAATTATAGCATGTCTACGTGTATTGATTTTTTTGAAGTGGGTAGTTTTATGGCCAGGGCTGTTGTACTGGTGCCTGAGCCGTTTGCACTTGTACATACCATGCATTGGATAGTGTGGGCATTTCTGGCACTTTTATTAATTATGGTGACTATTGTCTCGGTAAAGCCATTGTCCAGGTTTTTGGATTATTATAACTATTTCTATAACTATTTGATTATATTGTTTGCGAAATCAATGCAACGATTTCTGCGAGAATCACATCAAAGGCTATTCATTGGGTTTTGGTTGATATCAGCGCTGTTTTTCTCTACACTATTTACAGCATATCTATTGGATTATATGGTGAGAGCGGATCCCATCGATGCCATCAACTCTTTGGATGAGTTATCCCAAAGACCAGACATGAAAATACTGATTTTGAATGACAGCTCATTGGCTGAATATATCAACAAAGATGATTCAGATTTAGCCCGAGCACTGCGGCCCAAATACATGTATTTTGAATATCAAAATCATGACAATGATGAATTGACTCGATATATCATCAATGGCTTAAAAAACGGCTCATTAGCTCTGGTAAGCCCCAGATTAGTGCTCATTTTTCTGATCATAAGTTACTCACAATTCAATACTACGGCTAATAATAAGTTTATGGATAACAAGAATTTGATTGATTTGTTGCACATTTCCGATGAGACGGGCGGTGAGGAGCCGTACTTTTTGTTTACCAAACAGATGTCCGAAGAATGGATTTTACCCGCTTTGAACCGAACGTGAGTTTTATTGCAATATTTAAAAAATTTTCAAATTAATTACAATTAATTTATTGCTAGGATTGTTATGAGTAGAGAGTCGGGAGTGTATGGGAAATGGATGCGAGATATACTACTATATAATAGACAACATATTGCGCCAATTCTACACTCAGAGCCCGATATTGTGTACGCCTTTAATACAATAAGACTTGCGGACACTTTTGATGAGTTTTATATATTTATGGCCGGAATATGTTTTTCATTGGTTACGCTTTTCGCTGAATTTGTATACGATTTATGTGTTTATAAAAACAGTAAATCTATGGCAAAAAATAACACAAAATTATTTTCAAAAACTAATACACAATTACTTGCAAACCATACCTACAAGCATGTATATAAAGATCATGCTAATAGTGTTATGCATTCAGCATACCATCCATCCCGACATGTTATATACGGGCAGTCATTTAAATTTAAAACTAATATTTATTAACTGTACTTTACTTAAAGTATAAAATTATATTACATATTATCAGCTTAATATTCAACCAACAGTACGTTGTACATTAATAATGTAACATTATATTGTGTCCTCATATACGAATAATAGGGTTGTTAATTAAAAATAATTTTTTTATAATTCTATTTATTAGCAAACTGTTCAAATAAAAATTATACTTTAAAAACAAAACAAAACACTTTTTTTTGTAAATTATCCAATTATTGGATTCCAATACAGTGCAGTTTAAAGAATTGCATTGAAAACTATTGTTCAGAAATAGTAATAATAAAACTCCAAAATAAACACAACAAAAGCGAGAGGAATGCCCACCAAATAGGGTCCCGTCGGGAGTCGCATAGCGTCCAGACTTACGTAATCAATGCGCTCAACCATTGCTGTCATATTGTAGTGTTTGTTAAGCGCTTTGAATGTTCTGTAAGCGAATCTCATGCTCTCCTCGTGTACTTTAGTCCAGTGCCCGCATTCGTGAGCGCTTCTCAAACTATTTATATGATGTACAGTATATTAGAGAAATTAATTAGTTCTTATTATGTACAGTAGAAATAGTACATTATTAACTACAATTAGTCTAGTATTAGTAATTATTTTTTTTAAAACAGTGAATGTGATAAAACGTATGATTAATATAGTCGGGCATAACTAATGACAAAGGGCTGGCAAAAACAAATGTAGTTTCGGGGCATCAAAACACTAGTAATGAACATAACATACATGTCAGCCAAATGTTTAGATAGTATGGGATTATTGGGTTGCTTGTTCACGATATGCCCATAACCATAGTCTGTCAATGCGTGCATATCTGTGCATTTGCCCGCATTAAATGGCAACATACTTTATAATATGTTTATTGTTATCATAAGGCAATCAAATATATTGTTATCAAATAAAGAGAGTGGTGGTTTGCATTATTGGTAATGTTTTGTAAATAAATGTAATGGCATTTGTGATTAATGTTAGAAAATACAGCAAAAATAATGTCTAGTTTAAAACTTTTTTTGAAAGCTTTTTTTATAAGATGCCATTTACTGCCCATAACCCATTTGATAATACTGTTCGCGGGCTAAGTGTACGGTCGTGTATGCGTCCACTTGTTTCATAATTAACTCGGCGTTGAATAACCACATAATCACCGCCTCATTACGTTTGGCCCGAATCCTATCCAATATTTCCAACAATTTGTAGAAAAAATCACCCCAACGGATGTCAATGTAGTTTTGCTCATATTTGGATAGAGCCCGCTTTAATACACGCATTTCCAATGGTGTGGCCCTTTTCTATTTGCGGTATAATATATTTAAATGTTGTAAAAATTATTAATTTTGTTAATTTAATTTTTTTAAGCATTTTATAAATTAAATTAAACAAAATATCTATTAATTTCGATAAACTATAACAAATAAAATTATTAAAATAATGAATGAATTTACACAATGCAAATTCTCTGATAATTACTACTGATTGATATTTGATCATAATTAATTGAAAGTAAAATAATTTGAAAAACTATTAAAAATTGTGATAACAATTATTGTACTCGAATTGAGTTGATGTCCGCTGAGGCCAAGTATAGCCGGGGCTCCACATTGGGCCTGAGCTCGAGGTCCTCTAACGAGTCGATCACTTTATACGGATTAGTGATCGTAAACGACAGTATCTTCTCGTTAATGATCGACAAAATAATCAGTTTTACCACAAATAATATACCGATTATCATTGAATATCTGTGCGCCGATTGTTTCACTCTAACCGCTATATTATTAATTTATTAAAATAATTTAATTACATACAGTATACGTATGTTTTGGTGTAAAATTCAGGCTTAATTATTATCAAACATACCGTCCAATAACATAGCGCTCAACACAATCCACATAATGTCGAGAATAGATTTCTTGATTAATGTTATAATTCGTTTTCTATTGTTTTAATGCATTAAATTATAAGTTATAATTTATAACACCTACATATATAATTATTTTAATTTCATTTATATAAAAATTAATAAATCATACAATTTGTTGGCCACAAGTTTACCCGCAAACAATTGAAATATAGGCGTGTGGTTGACATCGATTGACATAATTAACGAGATTATTATGAATGAAAGCCAAAGGCAAAGCCAAAACTAAATCACAAAACATATAATTGATTTCAACACAAGGTATGGACAGATTCTATACCCCAACTACAATATAAAAAGTAATTTTAATTTGTTTATAACTCACGTATCGGTCAAATATCTTAAAGACACCAAAGTATTGATTGGTATCAGTATTTGTATAGAAACCTCCGAGTATTGAAAGGGCCGGATAGTTGGTCGCACTCAATATGTCACCAAACCCAAGAACCTGATCATTTATTCGGTATCGATCGAGCGATATGTCAACGTCCTAGTGAGAAATTATTTTATTAAAATGTTATATTGGTCAATTTTATGTGTTAAAAATATAACACCAATTTAATGACATACCTTTGAGTAAACGTAAGATAGACTGTTTTCCATATAATAGTTGTACCCTGGTAAGTTTAGCACACGTGATTTATTTGTCTCCATCATTATAGCTCTGAAAAAATAGCAAAAGCAAAAATTGCTCTTTTAATGTTAACGCTATTAACTTTTAATTATATTAAATCATCAAATACTACATTAGAAAATAAATGTCATATTAGTTTCCTAATTTATTCTTAACCAAAAATAAAAAGTTTACAAAAAAGTGTACGTTGTTTATGAAAATCCCTAATTTAAAAATATTTACCCATATCGGGTGCGTCTGACCAGTTCCTTGAGTAAGAAATAGTCCATAGAACACAATAATTTGACTTCCAATTCAGGGGCCTGTAGTGCAAATTGTATGTTATTACATATATTGGTATATTGGTATATTGGTTATGTACATCTCATATTGGTAGATGCATCACTTACCATTTGCATCCAGGTAGAGGTAAAGTTGCCAATTGGCTTGAATTCATAATCAAAAACATAGGGTCCCGTTTCGTACCCAATATCCATATCACAATAAATGTTAGTATATTTGGGCATTTCCATGATTTTTGGCAATTATATGGTCACTATTAATTTATTATCATAATGAATATTGTTGTTGTCACAAATATCGTCGACACTATTTACAAGTTAGATCAAAATATAGTCTAGTTTTTAATTAATTTTTATATTTTCCGATAAAAAACACATTAATACTTAATGATTGTAAAAATTAAAATTTAGTACAGCATAACCAGATTATTATATTTACGTATAAATATTAAATTGTAAAATATTAATTGTTATTAAATAATTAATTTTATTGTCATTACAGGTTTAAATATTTATAATTTTATATAATAAATAATTAATATTCATTATTTATTTATATTTGAATTATTATGATATAATACTAGTATAACGAGATAATATTGTATTATTGTTTACCAAAAATATTATAAATAAAACTTTATATATCATATTATATTGTATTGTTATATTAAATATTTTATTGTATTTTAAATTGAATTTTCGATTTAATTACTTTCTACACAAATATTATCGTAATAATTATTTACATTATGGAGTGATAGGGAATATCACTCATTATTAGGTTTTATCTATAATTTAGAAAGATTATGAAATGTTATTAATTATTATAAATATTCCTAAAGTGTATGAAATGATTTGTATTTCAATATTAATGTAAAGACTTTACAATATTATAACTTTCCATAGAAGGAGTTGTATTCACGCCTTTCAAAGGTTTGTGAATATAATTACTTCAGTCGTAAATTAGGGACTCAAGTGAGAGGTTGTGCTCAGACAGCCCTCTCGTTATTGTATTGATATAAGACTTCTAAATGTGTTGTAATTAATACTTCCATTAAATTAAACGCTTTTATATATTTTAAATTGAAGTGAATTTATTGCCATTTAAGGAAGTGTTCGCTGAGAGTGCGAAACAAGAGTTGTAATAGTCTTCAGTGTCTCCGGAGGTATAAATTAAAGGGTGTTTAAGGTTAGCCTAAGCCTCGCCCCCGACTCAGGTATACCTAAATACTCCAATTATAATTATGTTTTATAGAGATTTTTGTATTATCGATTAGTGGTACTATTGGTATTAGTGGTACTATTGGTATCAATAGTTCAATTAGCGGTGTTTGAAAACCATTAGTATACTTTTAAAGTGAATTCAAAATACTGACAATGTTTTTAAATATTGAAATATTGGCACTAATATAGCATGGTATTTTATGATTAGCTGAAACAATTTAGTTTTAGAATTTTGACCAAATGGTACATTTAGCAATTAAAATTAACATAATTTAATTTTATACATTATACATAATTTTGTATTTGGTTTAAATGTTTTAATTTCTGCGCCAATATTGTGTTGATATTCTAAAGCTGGTCAGACTAATGTGACCATGACCAGTCTATGATATAGGTTTAACATGGGTAATAGTGTAATATGACATAATATTTTTGTAATTAACTAATATTGGCTTAACCGGATAAAAACGGGACAGATTTAATAGAAAATAGAAAATTCATTTTTATTGTGATTAAAAAAATTAATTCAAATTATACAATAGCTATTATTATCGGCAACTATTGGTTATCAT
>CAJPIZ010001121.1:0-18368 GCA_905368565.1 Medioppia subpectinata | reverse complement strand
AGAGAGAGAGAGAGAGAGAGAGAGAGAGAGAGAGATCGGAGGATAGAGACCGGTGAGCGCCCATTATTTTGCCCTTTCGTTTCATTAGTCTATTATTTATTTGTCACAAAACCGCTGATCGACTGATGTTTTTCTCGTCCTTTTCTCCCTTCCAATCACTTTTAGACTCCAATTCATCACTCATTTCGTGAAAACCTTTATTCAATCGATTGATTCCCTATTATTAAAGCACTCCTTTTGTGAATACATTTTCTTATTACACACATGCAGTCGGGCACTGTGTTGAGGGTGTATTAGGCCTAAGCCAAACACAGTTCGCTGTCAAGAATCTAATAGTCAACCAGTTTTATAACTAAAACAACTGTTTATTTATAATGTAATGATAATGGTTATGGTCTG
Source organism: Medioppia subpectinata (assembly GCA_905368565.1). Taxonomy (NCBI): domain Eukaryota; kingdom Metazoa; phylum Arthropoda; class Arachnida; order Sarcoptiformes; family Oppiidae; genus Medioppia; species Medioppia subpectinata. The sequence continues at coordinate 17,969 of CAJPIZ010001121.1, read as the reverse complement.
AGTCTAGCAGACCTGAGCTCTCCAAGAGCCCAACATAGACTGACTTAATGGAGAGCAGAGGCAGGTCTTATATACCCTCTGCTCGACACATAGTATGGGTTAATATATCTAGAGTTTACAGTGTTTTCCATAAGTATAAAATAGTATAACATTCCATAGAGTTTACAATATACAGAGTATTGGATATAATATAAGTGAATAGAGTTTATAGGAATCAGATAAGCAGTGATTAGGATATGAGTGTAAAGTATAGTGTATGTGAGGCGCAGTCCGACTGCACACACAGTACAGTACGGGTCAGAATTGCCTTTACAAAAGAAACGCTAGAAAGATTAACTAACATTAACTATAATGGCATAAATAGTGTAATTTTTTTCACACATATATTCCAAATTCAACTTTCAACTGTATGTAAACATGTATTACTGTATGAAATGATTAAATAAATTATGAGTGAATAATACGAAAAAACTACAAGTCTTTAATAATACAGTATATTTGGCAAACATTTTGACAGAAAGAATATATTGATAAAAACAAAACTTATAATTTGTATATTATATTGATATTGTAAACGCAAAACAAACTTGTTTTTCTATCCGCGCTTTAATAATAGCAAACAATTCAATAATATTTGTGACAAAATAATTTTTCACATCTTCCTCTTCTTCTGCTTCTATTTCTTTGTGTTATTTGGTATCAGAAATATATGTGAAGAGAAATTGACACAAAATTTGTCAATAATTGTCTCTTGAGATACAAATTGTCTCATCATTTCATATATATTGTGGTCAATGCAGTGATAATAAGCGCTCGACTTTTGGTTTGCAACCAAACGGAAGGCCAGTGTCTGACGGATGGATGAAGAAAACGCCGTATATTTATAACATAGATGTGTTATTTTTTTCTCCATTTGTTGGTCCCTTTCATTCAATATATATTTCATTATTTGTGGTCGACTTGAGAGTCGAGTATTGAATGTTTGTCTCATAGGCTGTTTGTGTCTGTCTGTGTGTCTGTCCGTCCATTCACTCACATTTCTGTCCATTCAATTTGTGATCGTATTTCATCACAAATGGCTTTCAATAGTTAGTACTACTGGTAGTCGTAGTAGTCATTCCGAGGCTCTCATGGGATTTGAATGCACTGTAAGTCCTAATGATTTTTATCTTTTATATGTAGTTATATTCTCAATGAAAATACAGAACCAAAAACTTAATTCACTCCGACTTTTCAACAATTGATTTCTTGTCATAAAACTAATGTATCGTTTGTTTGTGTTTAACTCATTTTAGTGGATATACTGTTAGGTCTGACTGACATCGGCTGCAATTCAGCGCTCATTTGTTAACACAACACCTGTAATATAGTATTTCATTTATATGCTGTATATATCCATCAATTGATTGTAATTTCTATTTCATTCAATATTTCTTTTCTAATATTTTGTAGTAAAATTCATAACAATGTTAACAGTTGTATGAATACCTTATAATTACAGAAATAACACACAAATATACCAGTAATCAATATAAAATACACTTTACTTTATAGCAGTACTGAGCGCTGGTGTAAATTGTCCATGTGAAATACTATATAATTTACACAAGTGTTGAGCATTGCTTTATAGTAATATTATTGAAACCAATTTTATATAAAACAAATAAAATAGTGATATTAATTATGTTATAAATTATAGATTTGGTATATAAAATGTGCCGACAATTAATCGATAAGCTAACCATTTAATCAAAACTGTAATAAATTGTTTGCATAAACAACTTGTTTATTTTTTATGTATAAAAATTATATTAATATAAACTCTCAATAATATATTCTATGCTTAGTTTGTATTAAATATAATCAAATTCTTAAACTAACAGAAATTACTGTTCAGTACTGAATACGAAAACAATTGTATAGTTTTGGGTTCTCTGGCCTGACATCTAATGTTGAGATTAATACTTCATATTCTTTGGATATTAAGTAATTCTTTAAAACATTTTAAAATATAATTGACTTATTAATGATGAATATCGACAGTATATGTAATGACACATTTTATTAATAAAATAATTATATCACGTTTATTAATGCCCTTTACGTTCATTTACACAATTATTTATAGATTACAATATAATAGGACAAAATCTATTTGCCCATAAATGCGATATAGTTTTTGTAAAATACTTTAGTTGTTTAATAAATAGTATTGCAAACATTCATTGATGGAATATATTAACAGTAATTAAAATAGGCTATAAATTATAACTTTTAATTAGGTATAAAGTATTATTTATAGAAATTAATTAATTACATAATAAGTTGACAGGAGTTTTCATTAATATAACTCATATATTTATACTTTACACAATTGTTTAAAATTGTAATTGCATTTTATATGTTTGAATAATCATGTTTTCACAGCCGATACGATTACTTAACCGTAGAGTTAATTACTTTATTCAATGCAATCAATTGCTGTCATTAGCGGCAAAGTTTGTGGTAATTGTGTTATGCATACGAGAGTCGGCCGGCGGTGTCTGTCCACCCAATCCGGACACTATAAAGCCGTGCACTTGTGATCCAAACACAATCCGGTGTTACGCCAACAATGAGTTTGATTTAAGCGTTATTTTTGATGTAATTGCCAGTAATCGCAATGAAAACGATAAGTCGTTTGAGACGTTGGAGTTAAGCAATAATCGGTTGACAGGACTGGAGGACAGTGTCTTCCATGGCATCACTTTCAAGACGATCAAGATTTTGCACTGCAATCGTTTGGATTGTGTTTCCGCCACCGCTTTCTCCGGAATGGAGAAAACACTCAACTCTTTCCAGGCATACGATACAAGTTTCAGGTATTTTAATGATAACATCTAAAATATTTCATAATTAATAACCATTTCTCTCTCTCTCTCTCTCTCTCTCTTTCTCTCTCCAGTCCTGTCAACCGATTATTGCTTAACTCCAACGTCTCAAACGACTTATCGTTTTCATTGCGATTACTGGCAATTACATCAAAAATAACGCTTAAATCAAACTCATTGTTGGCTCTCTCTCTCTCTCTCTCTCTCTCTCTCTCTCTTTCTCCTATTTTTATTTCAATATCTAAATTTATTTTTAAATATGATGTCATTACTACATTTGCATATTAAACATTGTGTAATCGATGAACAATAATAGACTAAAAGTTACCAAAAATATAAACATTATCTTAATAAATAGGTCAAGAATATTCTGTTGTAACAATATTTATATAATATCGTCCTTAAAATCCATTATTATAATAAATCAGTCACTGTATAGATCCTAATCAGTCGAGTGTTAGTTCTGTGAATTATGTGATCAATGATAGTATTAATGCTTGTTTTTGGACTCATAATTGATTGGCACTCACTTTAATTGAGTGAAAACTAAATCAACAAAATGACCCAAATTTTTGCGCTGTTGTCTTGACATACGATATGTGTATCGATTTGTTAGTGAAAATTGATAATAAAATTTACATAAAAATATTTTTTTTCTGCTTAACATTCAAATAGCATTACAAACCAAAGCGATTGCAATGTATTTAACGCATTGAGACGAATGCAAACTCTGCGCTCAATTAACATAACGGGCAGTAAACTGACGGAAATACCGGCCGACGCCTTCCAAGAGGCAAATAGCGCTCAACTACTGCTCACAACCGTTGACTTGAGTGGCGGAGAGGGAGGAAATATCACCAAGATCGGCAAAAACGCATTCGCAAGCCTTAAAAGTAATTTACATTTTACATTTGTTCAAGTTTTTTGATCACGTTTTGTTTTTGATATATAGATGTGAGGTATATAGACCTCTCAGCCCATAAGATTGATTCCATAGACTCCTATGCGTTTGCATTCAATGAGCCCTCAAATGAGAGGTTGACAATCAATTTGGAGAATAATAGACTGAATGCCGAGAGCTTTGCCGGTCAGGCGATAGAAGGGAACGGACGGCCGACTCGACTGCTATTGGGAGCGAATCCGGGCTTAAAAGTGCTCAAAGAATCGGTGTTTAGACCATTCCTGACAACAGCCGGTAATCTGAATCCATTGTTCGACAATAGCATTGAATTGAAAGGCTCTCCACTTAATTGTAATCGCGATAACCTATGGATTATAAAACACAAATTTCACTTACATTATAAACTATTTAATATACTTTCAGAATCAGGTTCCGATTTTTGGCGACACTCTCGTAATCAATGTAATAAACTTTAGAATTTACATTATATAGTGGACAGTATTTTTACTTATGATAACTTTACCTTAGATTGTTATTTTGTTTTTTCTATATATCTATATAATTATATCATACTATGTACTGTATTATTATACTATAATTATTAGTGTTATTGTTAACCATAATTATTAAACACAAAAAATATGTGCATAAATATTTTAAGCTAGATTGAATTAGAACATTTTATAACATATTATATAATTTATATAATTCTTAAATATGATTAAAATAATATTATAAATTTAAAACAATTGACGCAATCTGTTGACGCAATTTACCGGGTTATTAACTTTTATAGCTTTATTATAATTGTACTTAATTTACGTTACAATAAGTCAAGTAAATTGTTTCTCCATAAATACAAATTAATTGATATAATTGGTAATTGTTGCTAACAGAGAGTGTAATGTATGTTTTAATGTGTCATTTAATTTATTTAGATGTGATATAATATTTAGAAAGTTATTTAATTGCTTATTCAATTGGTGTTTATTTATTAGTAATATAAGTTAATAAATATTGTGCAAAATATCAAGTAAATGCTTAATTAGTTATGGTTACGGTAAAATATAAGTTATTTACAGCACAATTAATGGGCTAAAAACTTGAAAAATAACTTATTTTAAATAGATTTCAAAGTGAACAGTGAAAAGTAGATTTTGGGACGTTTAATCCATTAGAATGGGATATTCTGTGTCTTAAATTATTAATTTAGAATTGGAGTTAAAGTAGATTTAATTTAATTAGATTAGTCTTATAAACAATTTAATAAAACAAATGATTGCAAATAAAGACAAATTCATAATGTAATTAACAATGAGTTAATCAAAATTATAAAATAATTTTTGTAATTTAAGTATTGCATTACTATTATTTTAAAACATTATTAAAATTGTTGTATAATTAATGTTATGTATAATTAATTAATAATTAATGTAATTCACTATAAAAGAAAACTTTAATTAAACAAATAAAAGTATTGATTAAAATTCATTTAATGAAATCAAAACAATCTGTGTTGGAGTCGAAAACTCCATTTATTAATATGAGTTGTTAATTAATGTAATATATTAATAAAATAAATACCAACACCATTTATCTTTGTATATTTAATTTAGTTTTTAAACCAATTAATTAGATAATGACATCATTAAAAGGTAAAACAATGCGCTTATAATTGTGCGAAACAACTAAAACGACAACAATTCTAACCAAATATACAATTGATTGCGTGAAATGAGAAGCGCTTATATTAGTGGCGGCTCTGACGGTGCAAATGGTGGCCGCGGAGGGGGAGGACAACGGCGAACGCAAACGGGTAGAGGGAGAGGGCGGGTGTCCGGCGCCCGACGACATCAAGCCCTGCACCTGCAAAGACAAGAATCTGCGCTGCTTTTCGACCATCGAGTTTGATTTGGAACAAGTGTTCAAAGCGGCCGGCAATGGAAAGACCGAAGAGGAGAAACAGTTTGAGTCGCTTGAGTTGAGTACACCACTCATCATAGAATTGAAGGACAGTATCTTCCATGGCGTCACATTCAAGACACTGAAATTCCTGCACTGCTCCAAATTGAACTGCATTTCTCCCACAGCCTTCTACGGCATGGAGAGGACGCTCGAGAATTTTATCGGCTACGACACCAGTTTTAGGTTTGTGGCCGGCATTTGCTTGTTTTTGGGTGCGGTTTACACTTGAAATGTGTAATATTAATATATGAGAAAAGTGGAGATTTTTGTTTCTTTAAACACATTATGGTCTTTAAGCAAACACTTTGACATCTGCTTCATCCAACCCGACCCCACCCCTCCCTATTATTAACACAGTCAATTAAATTAAACTTATATTTATTAATTACTCTATTTATCAACACTTAAAAACAAATGTCAATCAAATAAATTAAATTGTGTCAATACAATAGCCAAGGAGAGAAACCCGGATGCAATATATTCGACTCGTTGAGACGTCTGAAAAGTTTGCGGGCAATTAATATAACGGGCAGCAGAATCCGGGAGATTCCTGAGGGAGCCTTTCACGAGACCGGCAGTAATATCGATAAACTCACTCATATCGACCTCAGCGGTAATCAGGGCGGAGAGATCACCAAGATTGGTCGCAACGCGTTCGCCTCACTTAAAGGTAATGCAAAACATATGCTTTCCAATACACGTGTAACCGTGTGAACATTAATTGACCATGTGTGACCGTTGTGTTCAGCGCTGAAATACATAGACTTATCGCAGCACCAAATCAGCAAGATAGATCCGCACGCCTTCTACTTCGAGGACTCGTCCAACGAATACCTGACCATCAATTTGGAGAGCAATCTTCTCACGCAAGAGAGCTTTGAAGTGGAGTCGATGTCGACGAACGGCCGCATAACGACCGTCAAGTTGGGCGGCAATCCCAACCTCCAGGTGCTGAAGGACTCGGTGTTCCGGTCATTCCTCTTAAACACCGGTCGATCCAATCCCGCGGAACAGAATATGCTGGACATGAGAGGCAGTCCTCTGACGTGCGCTAAACCCAATCTATGGATTCTGGAAAGTAAATTCAAATTACAGCGAAGAATCAATTATGTTATTTCCGCCGAATCCGGGATAGAGTTCTGGAGACACACTCCCAGTCAGTGCGACAAATAAGCCTAACCCTCCCATAACCCACTGATTAGCCCTTTTTTGTTAATAAAATAATTTATGTATTCAATTATTATTATTTTGAGAGTTATTGTTTTTTACTGTACATTTAAAAAGTGTAATTTAAAGTTTTAAATAAATACAACATTTAATATGTATTGATTTTTAAATAAAATTTTACTATAAGATTTTTAAATTTATAATAATTTTAGACATGATGAATGTTATAAAGTTTTATCTTTATATTAAATAATTTAATTATTAATATAAGTATATTAGTAATTAGATAGTAAATATGTTGGTAAAACAAGTTTATCACTTACTGTATGTAAAATAAAAATAAAATTTACCTACAATGTGAACTTTAAAATTTACTCACGATAAGTATTTGCTGTATTTATAATTATGGTAATCAATTAGTTTTATTTGTATAATAATAAATAAACAATAAATCTAAATATGTTAAAAATTAATTGTTTAACATTAAGAATATTTAATTAATTATTAATAAATAAAATTATACACACAATTACATCAATAATTAAAACAGAAAACATTTACAAATATAACTTATTATTAAATATTATTACATTTATTGGGCGTTTGTTCCCAGAAGTTGGCGTTTAATCCTAATATCCTATTTTGTAATCGTTTTTTATTTTCAAGTATCCATACATTATAATAATCGCATTTAAGAGGACTGTCCGTCAAATCAATGGTATTGTGGTTTGAATCCAATATAAATGGTCTGAAATATTGCTCTTTTAGGAGAGGAATATTCGTATTGTTTCTCATATGAAGGGAAGTCTTCCTATCGTTGACATCAAATGTGTTTTTATAAAAGCTTTCGACACTCAATAGATTTGAATTCAAATTTATATCCAATGATTGATTGGATTTCTCGCTGAATGCAAACGCTTTGGACTCAATTCGACTGATTATGTTTCCCGAGAGATTGATTTCAGTTAAGGCTAAGAATTCAATTGTTAGTTAATTTTCATTTTTAAAACATAAATATTTATATAGAATTTAATAATATTCATACCATTTAAATATTGAAAAGCGTGTGAATACACTTTGGATATCTCTCCGTTACTCAAATCAATGGAAACCAGCTTTTTGTGTTTAAAACTGTCTTGTTTAAATATATTGTTTGGCACTTCTCTAATATTACTCTTAGTCATTTTGATTTGGGTTAAGTTTTCCAATGGTTTCAGTGCACAGAATACGCAACATTCACTCCCTAATAGTTCACTATAAAAACTGTTAAATTAAAATATTAAATAACATGTTTAATTTACTACATACTGTATGGATAAATACTTGAAATGAGTGGCAGTCGTTATGAAATTTGTGACAGACTTTTCCAACCCATTGAAAGCTTTTGGAGAAATACATAACAAATGCTTGAATGTTGTCAAACGGATTGTCGTGAATGCGAGTCCACTAAATATATTGGCCGACAGTTTCGAAACCGATGAACTGATTAACTCGAAGACATCAAACGTGTGATTATTATTGGCATTTCGTTCGGCGATTGTCTTTAATATGGATTCCAAAGGAAAAATTTGATTTGAAGCGCAAGATATCATACTTTGGGTACAAATACAGGGAACTATGTCTTTGGAATCCGGACATACAGTATCTGATTTGGATGTATGAGTGCTTACGATAGGTGTAGAAGTCGTAGCATTAGGTATAGTTGTCATAGAACTTGGTATAATTTGTGTATTATTAGGGGTAGTTGTTGTAATTGTGGGTACAGTTGTCGTTGCAGTAGATGTAGTTGTCATCGGTTTGGGGGTAGTATTAGTTGTCGCAGGTATTGATGTTGTTATGTCTGGTTGTGGAGTAGTTATTGTGGTTGTAGTTAAAAGTTTCGTTGTGAGAGATTCACCGGTATTAATCATAGGTATAGTTGTTGTTGTAGTAGGTTTACTGTTAGTTTCAGTGGTTGACATAAATCTAGTTGAATTGTGTTGCGTTATAAAGTCTGTAATATTAGTTAATTGAGTGGTCAATGGGTTTAAATCATTGGGTATAAGTATTGTTGTTGTTGTCGGAGGTTCAATGGTAGTTATCATAGTTGCAGGTATTGGTGTAGTCAATGTAAATTCAGTGTTAGTTATAGTTGTGGTCGGTATGAATGACATTGTTGTAAAATTACGGGTCGTGGACATATTTATAATGGTAGTTATAATTGTCATAGGTTTAGATGTAGTAACCATTGGTGTTGCAGCGGGTGTTTGTGTAGATCTAGTAATAGCTGTTATATCTGATTCTGTTGTGAATATTATAGAGGTTTTATTATTCATCAATTCTGAGTTGTTTTTGGGCACAGAATATGAAGCAATATTGGATGTAGTCGTAAGTGTTGTCATAAAACTAGTTGAAGGTGTTGTAAATGCTGTGAATGTACTTGAATTGGTGGTTAACGGGTGGGTAACTGTTGTTTTAACTGTTGTAGTAGTGGTTGTTGTTATGTTTGCAGTTATTTCAGGTTTATTAGTATTTAGCAAAGTTGTAGGTATAGTTGTTGTAAGTTTAGGGGTAGTTATAGTTGTGATAGGTATAGGTGTTATTGTGATAGGTTTGTTGATTGTTATCGTAGTCGAATGTGTCGATGCCATTATTGGTGTAGTGATAGTGGGTTTAGTTGTAGTTATAGTTGTGGTATCTATCGGTGGCGTTAGGGTTGTTGTCATATCCAAAGGAATTGGTGTTATTGTGGAGGGTTTAGGGGTTGTTGTCGATGCAAACACTTGATTACCACTCGTTGTTAATGATACAAAGGTTTCATTATTCATAAAATCTAAGTTGTTTTTGAGCATAGAATCTACAGAAATAGTGGTCGTGTTTGTAAGAGTTGGCATAAGTGTAGTCGAATGTGTGGTAACTATTATTTTAGTTGATTGATTGGTTGAAGTAGTGGTCGTCGGTGAAGAGGTTGTTGTTGTTGTTGTTAGTGGTTTAGGGGTAGTTTGCATTGTCGACATATAAGGCATATCTGTCATAGTTGTACGGTTAGGGGTATCGGTCACTGTTGTCATAGTGGATGTTAATGTAAAACTATTAATAGGTATGGTATGGGATATGGTTGTGGATACAGTTGAAGTTTTTGTAGTATTCATTATAGCACTTGAATTCAGTGTCTGATATGTTGTATTAGATTGGATACCACGAGAAGAATCCGTTGTATTTATAATATTAGGATTGGTTGTCCTTAGAGTTTGTGTGGACACAGTTTGGTTTAGTACGGACGGCACCAGAATATTCAAATAGGGTCGGGAGCCGTGTATAGTTAGGTAGGGATTTGACACATTTTGGGAACTATTAGTGGTTGTCATCAATTGATTATTACTTGTTTTGATCATTGAGACGGAAATATTATTATTTATAAAATTTGTAACATTTTTAGACGAAGAATTTGAATGCATATTTGGAGTAGTAGTCAATGTGTTAGTAACTGTTGTTTTAGCTGTTATTGTAGTGTTGGGTATTGTAATGTATACCGTTGTTGGAGGTTTATTCGTAGTGGTCAAAGTTGAAGGTATAACTGTAGTTGTTGTAAGATTAGGGGCAGTCATAAATGTTGGTATGAATGTCATTGTCGTAGGTTTGTCTGTAGTTAACTTTGTTGTCGGTATAGTTGTTATGGGTTTAGGGGTAGTTATAATTGTGCTGTTTGTAGATGTAATTGTAGTAATTTTAGTCGGGATTATAGTTGTCGATGATATGAGTGAAGTCGTTGGAGGTTTTACGGTAGTGTGTGTTGTCGTTAAAATGGATGTCAATACAGATGTATTAGTAGGTATTGTATCAGTTATTGTTGTGGATGTTATTGTGTTTGTCTGAAAGTGGTTGTTGTTTAGTATGGATTGCGCGGCAATGCTTGAAACGGATGGAAATGCTTCTGTAGTTAACGGAGCAGTGGGTACATGCCGGTGTGTAAATGTGGGTACAATAGTCGTTGCCGTAGATGTAGTTGCCGTCGGTTTGGAAGTAGTATTAGTTGTCGTAGGATTATATATAGTTGTTATGGAACCAGGGTTAATTGTTATATTATTAGGGGTAGTTGTTGTAAGTGTGGGCATAGTAGATGTAGTTGTCATCGGTTTGGGGGTAGTATTAGTTGTAGATATTGATGTTGTTATGGTTGGTTGTGGAGTAGTTATTGTGGTTGTATTTAAAAGTTTGGTTGTCAGAGGTTTATCAGTATTAATTATGTGTATATTTGTCGTTGTAGTAGATTTGCTGTTAGTTTCAGTGGTTGGCATAAATCTAGTTAAATCGTGTTGTGTAATGGCTGTCGTCGATGTCATCACTAGATTCTTATTCTTTTTAGGCAATGAGACAAAAGTTTTTTTATCCATAAAATTGAATGGCTTTTTAGGTACAGAATTGAATTCGGTTTTAGGCATAGAATTGAATTCGGTTTTAGACACAGAATTGAATTCGGTTTTAGGCTTAGAATTGAATTCGGTTTTAGACACAGAATTGAATTCGGTTTTAGGCTTAGAATTGAATTCGGTTTTAGGCTTAGAATTGAATTCGTTTTTAGGCACAGAATTGAATTTAATAGTTGCTTTTTTGGTTGGTCTCAATCTAGTTAATTGTGTTGTCATATTTGTAGTATAAGCTGAATGTGTGGTCAATGACTTAGAAACTGTTGTTGAAGTAGTAGTCGTTGTGTTTGTTAAGGAACTAAAGTTAAATAGCATAGTATTAGGTGCCGATGCCGTCCTTACCGAGAGTAATATCGTGTCAGTGGTGTCAGTAGTAGTGGTGAATTCGTTCATTGGAACGCCTAAACAATCAATGATTGATATAACAAATGATAATCAAATAATATATCATTTATTGAATAATAAATTCAATGAAATTTATGTGAATTACTAAACATCTGTTTGTTTATTGATATAAATGGGTATTAATTTGAAAGGTATGCAAAACATTAATTCTATTCAGTATTTTAGACATCATGTGTTACGGATTGGTAACAGTATTTAAAATTACATTTAAACTTGTTTAATTATCTAAAAGGTATTCAATTGATTTCTATACTAATCGTGTGGACGAGAATTAGTAGTTGTGATAAACCTAATGACAATCATATGTTAAATGTCTATCAATCGCGACAACTATTCAATGATCGCCAAAAAGTGAACCCAAACTATGTTACGGAACGCGGCGGTGATGAGCTCTCCTATGTTTCTTTGTTAACACCTGCATAACGTTAGTAACCCCCATACTATCTCACATAGCTACTGGTACTATGTTAGGGTGATTGTGGAACCAGTCAATTGTGTCTCTCAACTGTCGCCACACACCCAACAAATGCGTCCAACATATCCACTGTCCCCACAATCGGAAGCAAAGTGTCTTCAGATACACCCGTAATCTCCACACCTCTTGGTTTAAATGACAAGATTTTGTCAACAGTTTTGATACATGATGATCACAATACTGTATTTGTATCAAATTCAAATAGTATGTATGTATGCAAATGTATCTATGCAATTTATTTGTCAATAACATTATCTCATACCAATAGATCCACAACAAGCAGAACAACCACAACAACCCATACGAACACTAAGACAATGTCAACAAAAACTACATCAAAACCCACACTAAATACAGATATAAATACTTTGACGACAGAAGTTAACAATAATGTTACAAATGCAACATTTACAACAACTTTGCTAACAACGCCAATTAGTACCAAAGTAACATATCCGACCACCGATACACCGTTTAACAAATTATTGCTTACAAATGCAACCATTTCTTGGACTCAAACAACTGTAACAACTCCTATGCCTAAGAATACAATTGCTGTCATACAGACTAGTGTTTCAACAGCTAATACCACGCATACGGTCAGTCCCGCCACTACTTTCTCGATGACAACAATTAATGATAGGAATAAATCCAAACCAACATTTGCATCAACAGAACCTAATAATTATCTTATTACCAAATATACAACCACTCCATCAACAATGACAACAAATGGCTATAATACAAGTAGAATCTCAATAGACTCAAACAATAAGACAACAAAATTACCAATGTCATTCACTACATATAATCCTAATTCAATAGGCACTACAATTTCTAGATCACAAACAACTAATATAACTGCAACACATATGAACATAGCGTCAACTTCTACATTACAATCTACTCGTGGAGTTTCAACAGCTAATACAATGGATACGTCCGGTGCCGCCACCACTTCTTCAATGATACCGATTGCGAGCACTAATGAGACACAATGTCCACACAATCCAACACATTTTTTCAACTCTAATAATACTAATATAACAACGGATCAGCATATAATTCATAAAGGTTGTTGTAAGAAGCATTCAAAACTAAATGTTGCCAAAGAGAACATTATAAATGTTGCCAAAGAGAACATTACAAATGTTGCCAAAGAGAACATTACAAATGTTGCCAAAGAGAACATTACAAATGTTGCCAAAGAGAACATTACAAATGTTGCCAAAGAGAACATTACAAATGTCTTCAAATCAAATCTAACCATTAAATTAGACACAAATACTATGACAACAACGACTACACCAAAACCCACGATCAACACATATACAACTAATTTAGCCAATAGTTTATGGCCATCAATTAACCCTAATGTTTCAAATAGCAAACTTACAACAATCCCGGTAACAACACCAGTTAGCACGACAGCTATATATTGGACACGAGATATGTTATCCACCAAATCATTATCAAACACAACAAACACCACATTAACCACAACTCAGACAACTCCTATACCAAGAAATACAACGCCAACCCCTGTATTACAGACCACAACTAGAGTTTCAAAAACTACTTTAGTACATACCGTCAGTCCCGCTACAGTTTCCCCGATAACACCGGATAAAGACGAGAATAAAACAAAAACAACATTTTTTGACATAACTTCTATGTCAACAGTAATTAATGATAATCAACTCAATTCTGAATATATAACACATCCATCACTAGACAAAACTAGTCGACCCTCGAAAGATTCAAAGGGTGGACAGATTTTACCAGGTAGCAATCATGTCTTGAACAAGGTGTATCTACCCATTTATCCTATTTCACCTGACACGATTCGAGCCGATGGCGACGACTTAACCTTGTTTACGGCAAATACATTCTATAACCCAAATCATACAATGACTATTTCATCTAAAACAACAAAGTCACCAAATATGTCGAGCCCTGTATTCTCTGTCACACCAATAATGTCGGCCGACAATGAACTGCAAAACATCAAATTCACTGCCCATACAAACCCGTCATTCACTCCCGATTTGGTGACACTAAATATCATCGGAAATACAAGCAAAACGATGCATGAATTACCAAACATCATAATGACTACACCTATAGAAACTAACATAACAAAAATTGCCACAACTAAGCGCCCAAACTCACAAAAAATGTCGACTCCCATCGATATTAAGACCACTCGATTTGCCGACACCACTACAACCCCGGCTTTCAATAGCCAATTGAGGTCTACGCGCCCACCCGTAGCCCCCAATGCGCCCCCAATAATGGAGTTCGCGAACAAGTTGTCGCCCGAAGAGTTAAGTAAGTTTTTCTCGGGATCTTTTGAAACCACACTTTCCATAGCATACGACTCGACGACACATGAATTGAAAGTCAGCCTATTATCCAAACCTAAACAAGAAGTAGTGATTCCCAGTCCTGTATTGGCCAAAATTACTCTTCCCATTCTCGGCGTTCCAATGAACGAATTCACCACTACTACTGACACCACTGACACGATATTACTCTCGGTAAGGACGGCATCGGCACCTAATACTATGCTATTTAACTTTAGTTCCTTAACAAACACAACGACTACTACTTCAACAACAGTTTCTAAGTCATTGACCACACATTCAGCTTATACTACAAATATGACAACACAATTAACTAGATTGAGACCAACCAAAAAAGCAACTATTAAATTCAATTCTGTGCCTAAAAACGAATTCAATTCTAAGCCTAAAACCGAATTCAATTCTAAGCCTAAAACCGAATTCAATTCTGTGTCTAAAACCGAATTCAATTCTAAGCCTAAAACCGAATTCAATTCTGTGTCTAAAACCGAATTCAATTCTATGCCTAAAACCGAATTCAATTCTGTACCTAAAAAGCCATTCAATTTTATGGATAAAAAAACTTTTGTCTCATTGCCTAAAAAGAATAAGAATCTAGTGATGACATCGACGACAGCCATTACACAACACGATTTAACTAGATTTATGCCAACCACTGAAACTAACAGCAAATCTACTACAACGACAAATATACNTAGTCGTTGTGTTTGTTAAGGAACTAAAGTTAAATAGCATAGTATTAGGTGCCGATGCCGTCCTTACCGAGAGTAATATCGTGTCAGTGGTGTCAGTAGTAGTGGTGAATTCGTTCATTGGAACGCCTAGAATGGGAAGAGTAATTCTGGCCAATACAGGACTGGGAATCACTACTTCTTGTTTAGGTTTGGATAATAGGCTGACTTTCAATTCATGTGTCGTCGAGTCGTATGCTATGGAAAGAGTGGTTTCAAAAGATCCCGAGAAAAATTTACGCAACTCTTCGGGTGAAAACTTGTTTGCGAACTCCATTATTGGGGGCGCATTGGGGGCTACGGGTGGGCGCGTAGATCTCAATTGGCTATTGAAAGCCGGTGTTGTAGTGGTGTCGGCAAATCGAGTGGTCTTAATATCGATGGGAGTCGACATTGTTTGTGAGTTTGGGCGCTTAGTTGTGGCAGTTTTTGTTGTGTTAGTTTCTATAGGTGTAGTCATTATGATGTTTGGTAATTCATTCATCGTTTTGCTTGTATTGCCGATGATATTTAGTGTCACCAAATCGGGAGTGAATGACGGGTTTGTATGGGCAGTGAATTTGATGTTTTGCAGTTCATTGTCGGCCGACATTATTGGTGTGACAGAGAATAAAGGGCTCGACATATTTGGTGACTTTGTTATTGTAGATGAATTAGTCATTGTATACTTTGGGTTATAGAATGTAGTTGACGTAAACATGGTTAAGTCGTCGCCCTCGGCCCGAATTGTGTCAGGTGAAATAGGATAAATGGGTAGATACACCTTGTTTAAGACATTATTGTTACCTGGTAAAATCTGTCCGCCCTTTGAATCTTTTGAGGGTCGACTAGTTTTGTCTAGTGATGGATGTGTTATATATTCAGAATTGAGTTGATTATCATTAAGTACTGTTGACATAGAAGTTATGTCAAAAAATGTTGTTTTTGTTTTATTATCGTCTTTATCCGGTGTTATTGGGGAAACTGTATCTGGACTGACTGTATGTACTGAAGTAGTTGTTGAAACTCTAGTTGTGGTCCGTAATACAGGGGTTGGCGTTGTATTTCTTGGTAGAGGAGTTGTCTGAGTTGTGGTTAATGTGGTGTTTGTTGTGTTGGATAATGATTTGGTGGATAACATATCTCGTGTCCAATATATAGCTGTCGTGCTAACTGGTGTTGTTACCGGGATTGTTATAAGTTTTCTATTTGAAACATTAGGGTTAATTGATGGCCATAAACTATTGGTTAAATTAGTTGTATATGTGTTGATCGTGGGTTTTGGTGTAGTCGTTGTTTTCATAGTATTTGTGTCTAATTTAATGGTTAGATTTGATTTGAAGACATTTGTAATGTTCCCATTGGCAACATTTGTAATGTTCTCTTTGGCAACATTTGTAATGTTCTCTTTGGCAACATTTGTAATGTTTTCTTTGGCAACATTTGTAATGTTCTCTTTGGAAACATTTATAATGTTCTCTTTGGCAACATTTAGTTTTGAATGCTTCTTACAACAACCTTTATGAATTATATGCTGATCCGTTGTTATATTAGTATTATTAGAGTTGAAAAAATGTGTTGGATTGTGTGGACATTGTGTCTCATTAGTGCTCGCAATCGGTATCATTGAAGAAGTGGTGGCGGCACTGAACGTATCCATTGTATTAGCTGTTGAAACTCCACGAGTAGATTGTAATATAGAAGTTGACGCGTTGTTCACATGTGTTGCAGTTATATTAGTTGTTTGTGATTTAGAAATTGTAGTGCCTATTGAATTAGGATTATATGTAGTGAATGACATTGGTAATTTTGTTGTCTTATTGTTTGAGTCTATTGAGATTCTACTTGTATTAGAGCCATATGTTGTCATTGTTGATGGAGTGGTTGTATATTTGGTTATAAGATAATTATTAGGTTCTGTTGATGCAAACGTTGGTTTGGAATTATTCCTATCATTAATTGTTGTTATCGAGAAAGTAGTGGCGGGACTGACCGTATGCATGGTATTAGCTGTTGAAACACTAGTTGTGGTCTGTATGACAGCAATTGTATTCTTAGGCATAGGAGTTGTTACAGTTGTTCGAGTCCAAGAAATCGTTGCATTTGTTATAGTAGGCAATGATTTGTTGAATGATGTGTCGGTAGTTGGATATGTTACCTTGGTACTAATTGGTGTTGTTAGCAAAGTTGTTGTAAATGTTGCATTTGAAACATTATTGTTAACTTCTGTCGTCAAAGTGTTTATGTCTGTATTTAGTGTGGGTTTTGGTGTAGTTTTTTTAAACATTGTCTTAGTATTTGTATGGGTTGTTGTGATTGTACTGCTTGTTGTGGATCTATTGTACGAGATAATGTTATTGACAAATAAAGTGCATAGATACATTTGCATACATACATACTATTTGAGTTTGATACAAGCACATTAGTGTGATCATCATGTATCAAAACTGTTGACAAATTCTTGTCATTTAAATCAAGAGGTGTGGAGATTATGGGTGTATCTGAAGACACTCTGCTTCCGATTGTGGGGACAGTCGATATGTTGGACGTATTTGACGAGTTTGTGGCGATAGTTGGCTCTGTGTTAACTGACCAAGGTGTTAGTGGGATTGTATCATGGTCATCGATACACTCTATCATACCCCCAATGATTGCAATACGTCCACAATTGTTTCTTTGTATCCTCTCGAGTAGTGGCGGCGCA
>CAJPIZ010001120.1:0-18382 GCA_905368565.1 Medioppia subpectinata | reverse complement strand
ACTATCCTATAAATTAGCTGCTCTGCAACTCCGAGATTTATTTCGGGAGAATGTTCTTCGCGGGACTAATTTAAGAATGTGGACGGATGGTTAATTAATAAAATAAATTTTTTTAAAAATTAGTATAATAATTTTAAATATCAATTAAATAATTTTATTTATTGAATACTATTAATAACTCATTAATTTAAATTTAAAAACTGTATTACTTGTGCTTTAATAGATTTCTATTATTACAATTATTACAATTAAAATACAAATGCATATTATTATTTGCAGTAAATATATTTAAGTGTTTAACAATTGAATTAACATAACAGTGAATGTAATGACAGAAGCAATGAATGCAAACATAAATTTCAAATCTATTGTAAAGATATTGAATGCCATGTATTTTGTATTTAAATAATTTTTAACAATTGATTCAAATTTAAGACTTAAGACAACTTCTAATGCATTCAATGTGTTGTATGTGTTTTCATAACATAATAGCAATTGATTGAGAGTCGGTCTATGGCTTTGAAAATAATTAATTGTTAATAAATATATAATGTTTAGTAAAACAATACAAATATATTCGTCGATTCCGTGCGTTAAAATATATAATGAAGTTTTATTTAACCCTTTATTAACCTAGCGATTACACACTTATTCCCCTCCTTACTAAAACATTCTTGGCTGAAAATCCTGCCAGCACAAATAAATGCAGTTATGCCTGATTTACAGGGTGTGTAGATGGCAGGTAAATAAAGAGCCTTAATCAATAACAATGAATAACAATGTTTTATTTAATTATGCATTTAGTTTATAGCATATTTTGTATAAATTAAAAATTATATAATTATTTATAAAAACTATTTTATTGAAGTTTTAATTATAAATAGGATTTAAAATAACATTATGAATTTTATATTAATATTGTATTATTTATTTGCATTTAATGTGTTTACAATTTAATAATTTTTATCACTCTATTTTTAATTTATTATAATAATAAATAATATACATTAATTGTTTAATTTGTTTAAATTATAATTTGATAACAACTGAATTAATAAATTACAGTAATTTAGATATATAGAATTTTTAAGTATACATAATTTTAAAACAAATTATTATACGTAAGACTATTCTATTTAATAATAAAATTAAATACATTTATTAATTCAATAAGATTTAGTTATATTTATTTAATAATATAAAATGTCAGAAATGATTGGATATAAAACAAATTAAAAATAGTATTCAAACATTCAAATTATTTACAAACAATTGCAAACTTATTCATACTTTACTCCACTCTTCGATACAATCAAAACAATAATAATGCAAATTATCGCAAGAATTAAAACTTCTTAGTAATCAAACTCGTATTTTTGCGCAAAACTATTCATCAATAAATGCAATGTTAGGTAATAGTTGTAATAGTAAAATGATTGATACCTTCATAATGATAATACTGCCTATCCCTCGACGCACACAGATTATGGTAAACCGTTTCCTATCCACCGGACAGATATTGATTTACTATCAAACATGTAAACATTATAAAAAATATTAAATTGTAATTAATAACAAGTTCAATCATACTTTACTCCACAAACGATACAACCAATGTTTTAAATTATATTTTATATTAGTGTTCATTATTGGTATTAATATAGTCAAATTTGAATTAAAATTGCATTGTCTCCAAAACAATAATATAAGAATCTTTTTTATAATCAAATGTGAAATTTTCAATTATTTTCACATCATTTTCATCGCATTTATAATATTTATCATGTTTTTTTAAAATACAGTAACAATGATTATAATCACCAATTTTCACAAAATTTATTACTGAATGAACTGTATATGTAATAAAATTATTATTATTATTAAATATTACACTATTTGAATAATTAATTAACTGATTGTTTTGTTTATGAATATATACAATAATATATTTCTTATATGTTATATTCATTTTATTAAAAACAAACTTAATTATTTCATTAAAATTATATATATTGTTATTTATTAAAAAACAATTAAAATTGTCTTTATAAAAATTAATTTCAAAATAATAGTTATTATTATTATTAATAGTTATAACTTCTTTAACTGGATTAATAAAATTTATATTATTATTAAATTCACAATTAAAATACGTAAAAAATTGATTAATAAATTTATGAGGATAATAACCATTAGATCCAATTTTGTTGGTTAAATTTAATTCACTAATTATATAGTTTAAATTTTTTGTATTTAAATTATTAATAATATTAGTTAAATCTTGCTGTAATTTAAACTTTTCACATTTATATTTTGCTTTCATCATAATACTATTTGAATAATTTATTAAATCATTTATGTTTTTAATATTCATCAATATATTGTTATATCGTTTATTATATTTTCTATATTCACGTTTGAATTTATTATATGTAAATAATATATTTTTTAATTTAAAATTTCGTATTTTTTCGCAATCAAAAATAAAATTAAAATAAGTTAAGTTTAATATTATTTGAAGTGAAGAAATAATAGCACAATATTTATCCGTAATATTTGTTATCCCAATAATTGGATACTGAAAAAATAATTAATAAATTTTAATTATATATAATATTAATTAAATATATATTAAATTGCTATTTATGTAAATAAATTAATTTGCTAATATAAAGCTTATAAGAAAAGTATGCGAATATCACCTAGCTAATCTATTTATGAGTTATATGGTAATGTTCATTAATGTATTGAGATTTATAAAACAATTGACAAAACTTGCGAATGGCCACAAACACCAAAGTTATGTTAAAATTGTTTTAAGCAAGGTTGTTTTAATTATATTACCTGATGATAATAAAGATCATAATCCATTATTTGTTTTATTATTAATTTTGAACAATTTTTAATTGATATTTTTTTGTCTGAATCACAATAACTTTCAGAAAATTTAAAATCATGTTCATTATTTTTATCGTTAAAATATTCACAATTAATAAAAGTTTTATAAATATTATTATTATTAATAATTAATAAATTAGTTTTACTCGTATAATTAAAATGTTCATTATTAAATATCGAGTCTAAAACATGTTCACAGTTATCTAAATTGTCAATATATTTATTTAATAAATTATCTGAATTATCATTTGTTGCCATTATATTGAACCCAATTATTATTATTTATTATTAAATATAATATAAAACACAATAAGAGGGATACAAATCAAGTCCAGCACTAACTAACACAAGACATGTCAGTTAGCTGTCAATTATGGTCAACAGTCGGTCGAAAGTAATGTATATTTCTATGAGATTACATATAAAAGGACACTGAAGTCGTGTCCGGAAGTAATGGGTGTCACTCACGGCTCAAAACTGATAATTAGTTTAACATTTATTAATAATAAAAACTAATATAAAAGTAAACAAACATTTGGGTCGCGATGTCTTATAAATGTAACAACTTTTTATAAAATCCTAATAAAAATAAACAGTTTGTGCATTACTATAACAAACTCATTAGTAATAATGAATGTGTTAACTGTGTGTTGAATATAGGCTTTCACTGTATTAACAGTTATATTATTTTTAATCACAATTCATAATAAAAAATGTGGTTTATAAGATCTCGACGCTACCCCTCCCCTCCCATCCTCTTATTATTATCTATTGATATTAAATTAGTTTACAAATTATTATACAGTGCAACCCCTCCTTAGCGAACCCCATCTACAGCGAATCACCCTCCACAACAAACACTTGATTAATTAACCTAGTATAACAAATAGGGCTATTTTATCCCCTCTACAACGAACTCTCTTTATAACGAACGATTTTGGTGTGCATTTGGCCGTTCGTTACGGAGGAGTTACACTGTACTATATTCATGTAATTAAATTGCATGTAAAATTAACGAAGTAATTTGTTTAAAATTTTGTAGTTTATTTTTAATTAACAAACATCTACTCATTTTGTGATTATAAAATACTGAATATTTATTTTATTATGTTTAAGCAATTTACAAATAGAAAATTTAAAGTTTAATTAAAATTTAAACATTAAAAAAATTATTATTATTCAAATTCAAATAATTTCAATTAATCAATATTATATACGATTATATATAAATTATATGGTAATACTTTATTATTAATAATACTATTAAAAATTATGATAATGATTATAATTATATTCATTAATATTTTATACCATATTAACAGTTAATATCAAAAGCGCTTATAAGTTCACTGACTATTAATAGTGATTATTATATTTATTTTTGATAGCACTAATCATAAGTATTACTAACTTATAATACATAAGTTACTATATAAAATAATAATCGTTTTGCGCAAGTGATTAAATTTGTCGCTATTGAGCACAGTTTATGCATATATTTATTATTAAATACAATTAGTAATTATTTTAATTAATAAATTATTTTCAAATTAAAATTGTCTGAGTAGTATTTATGAATCAAATAAAAATACTTATATAATGAAATGAACGTGTATTTTATAAAAACATATAAATAAATTAAGATATCCTTAATTAATTAAGGATATCCCAATTTAAATAAAATGATTTAATTAATTGATATATTAATCATCACAATAATCATCACTTTTGCATTGAACACAGTAGTAAACTAAATGTTGTTTTTTACAAACAAGTTTATCACACCCTTCACAGCGTATTGTTGCGCTTCTATTGGCCTCACGTGGGCAATAATCGCAACGGGTATTATTGCCTAACCGTTTAGTTGTTTGCCTAACTCTAACCACATCTTGGTTATCATATTCAGTATTGCCTTCAATGGAAAACACATTCTCAATTAGGCGTCTAACAGATAACCGCAAAGTGCTCTGATTTAGTCTTTGAATTGCTAAAGGCTTTACTAAATCATAACCTAATTGTTTAATAAATTCACGCCTTTTGAGTGATTTTTTATCATTCGGAAAATAATGCTTGTAAATTATATAACAGTTGATACCTGTAATATCTAATATATCGTAAAACAAACACATAGGCCACCGCCGTGTCGCGCGCCCTGTTGTGTACGTCACACACATGTGGTCGAGGTTATCGACACCGCCTTTCGTTTTGTTATAAAAATTGATTATTTTTGGCTTTGAATTCTTTCCCGTAGCAACAGTAGTATGAAATGTTGATAAAAGTAAAACAACTTTTTTTGTTTTCTTCTTCTTTGGAATGTATGACAAAAGAAGTTTGCCATCAGTTTCAGTAAATAAAAATGAATTCATCTATAAGACAAATACAATCATTTAATAAATAAATTTATTATTATTTAGACAAAACTCCTTATTTAAATAAGGAGTTTTGTTTAAATTTAAATGACATACTTCTCGATCTTTTATTTTCAAAAACGATTTTGGAATCTCTCTTTTGTTTGCTTTGATTGTGCCAACAAATGTCAAGCCATTTACAAGTAATTGATCACATAATGGAAAAGATGTAAACCAATTATCAGCGGTTATATTACGCGACGAATGCTTTAAATCACGTGTTAGTCTCATAACAACATCTGATGATAAATTCATATTTTTTGTAGCATTTGGTTGTTTACCCAAATAGATCTCCGCATTCCACATATAACTTGTTTTCGCATCACATAATAAAAACAATTTAATGCCGTATTTTGCGGGCTTGTTTGGCATGTATTGTCTGAAGGGACACTTCCCGCGAAAGGCTCTCAATTGTTCATCAATAGTAACTCTTTCAGATAAGACATAGTTATCCATACAATTCTTATTGAATTTTGTGAAAAGTTGACGAATTGGTGCCAATTTGTCTGTCGGATCTCTCGACTCTCTATTATCAAATCTTAAGCAAATACACAAAAAACGAAATCTATTTAACGGCATTACTGCACGAAAGATATTACGTCCCGAACCAGATGTTGACCAGAGTTCTAACGCGTTCTCATTGCCAGATTTATAAACTCCAGCCAATAATAGTAATCCAATGTATGCCTGGATCTCTTCAGCATTAGTCTCATATAAATATGTTTGCCAATGGCTG
Source organism: Medioppia subpectinata (assembly GCA_905368565.1). Taxonomy (NCBI): domain Eukaryota; kingdom Metazoa; phylum Arthropoda; class Arachnida; order Sarcoptiformes; family Oppiidae; genus Medioppia; species Medioppia subpectinata. The sequence goes on along the minus strand of CAJPIZ010001120.1, from coordinate 12,340 downwards.
TAGTTATTAGCTCTTATAAAAATTTCATTATTAGTGAAATTAACAATTGTGTTAATCATTTCAATTGTAATAAAACTATTCAATAATTTATAGTTATTGTCCGCATCTTCACTGCTTATCTTTGGGCCACACTTTTCTCTTATGATGTTTTGTGATAGAGTTTTAGTTGTTTGTGATTTGCTTATATTTGAAGTAAATAAATCATCATCACTGCCATCACTAATGTTTTCAATGCTTTGTTCAGTATCAGTTGAATGATCTGAGACTTCTATTTCTTCACAATCTTCATCACTAGCAATATCTTCAGCACTATCATCATTAAGCAGATCCTCGAGTTGTTGTCGAGTTAATATGTTTTTACGACTCATTATTATCACTTTGAGTAAATGTATTATAAACAATAACTTTAAATTTATTTAATTAATTTTTAATAGAATTCAAATCCGATATCCTTAATTAATTAAGGATATCGGATTTGACAATGGTGTTAAGTTAATTATAGTTATTATGGTTAAAAAATAATACTGATTTGTTATACATTTGTTTATCAATGGCTGGCAATTAGCCCACAAACAACACAAAGAGATCTCACTATCAATGCATTGTAAGCCAAACCTAACATATATTTAGCATTTGATTGCATTGTGCATATAAACCTGTACACTGTTTGAGTACACTATACATGCCTTTGCATTGAACACAAAATGTTGGCTAAAAAGTCAGCCACAATGCCTTAAATGTATATCACAAACTACAGTGTATGTGCGTTACTGCATATAAAGCAATGATTGAAGCTCTCATAAATTGAGCGCCAAAGTTGGCAGATAATCCAGCCATGAATGCCTAATGCGCATAACTATATACCACTACACACATTATGCACACAAACATACACATACGTCTGTATTGATCCTAAAGTAGTGATATAAATACAGTGTTATATACCGCCACTCAATATTAGAGTGAACACCACTGAATACCCACTGCAGTGAAGATGAACAAATAGTGTGTAGATTGAAGCGCCACTCCGTTTGAACTAAAAATGCACTGATTTGTTAAGGATTGAAAAAGTTAATCGTTTGACATACTGGCAGGATTTCTAAAGTGACCTCTTCTTAACATTTAATTACTCGGACATTAAACATGTAAATGAAGTTTTATTTAATCTAAAAGTTGCTCAAAGGTTTGGTTGAGGCATTCCTAGAGTTTTTTAAGTCTGACTCTTAAGACTGATTTTTAAGAAGAGTTTTAGATGTCATTTATAAAAAGTCAGCCAAGAAGTTGAACAGTAGGTTAATTGCAAAATATGTCAAACGGAGACAAGTGGTGGAAAATAACTCACAAAACCATAGAAATGGGAAAATACCTAAACTTTCATTAATACACTCTTTGTATGTTTGGATTTTTTTAAGTTTAATGTTTAGGTTTTCATCAAAACAATTGTTATTTAAAAGTAATTTCTTTTCCCATAAATACACGGAATAACACATATATATTAACAACAGGTATGCTATGATAATTATATTGTAAGATGTTACAATTAGTAAAAATTCATAAAATACATGAGGATCAAAAAAATTATAATATACATAATAAGATGAAACAGATATTATGGGTATTATTATGAATATAAACCATAATATTGTCATCACTTGAGAGCATCTCTTGAGCCGTCGTTTGTCTTCTTCGGCCATATCTTTGATTATATTTATAATTGTTTTTCGGATTTCCTTTGATTTGATCCATAAGTATATGAATGCAATGAAAATAAGTTTCCCTTTAATTATTGCTGACAATCGCCAAAGTATTTGACAATCAGTTTGACATGTAATTAAATTTATAGATTTATATAATATATTCGATAGAATTGATACCAAGATTATTAATTTAAGTATAAATTTAATTAATATTTTAAACGTTTTAGTGTTTTCTGTGATTAATTCAAAACCTATTATTAAAAATAAGTGCGAAAACGGCGATACAATTGAATTCATTTCACTCATAATAATTGATGTTAAATAAATTGGGACTTTTAAAATTTTTATAAATGCAATTATTTTTATTAAGAAATAAAGTATACATTAAGGCACAAGTTAAAAGCATATATCAAATAATAGAAATCAATAAATTTATGTATTTAATGTATGTTTAATATATATAAATCAATAATACTTTAAGTAAAATAATTGTTATAAACATACATAATATTGTCATAATAATTGTTGTTTGTTATTTGAGTTTTTTATTAAATTTTTATTGAATTAATCAAATAATCCAAATAACATACATTTATTATAATAACTATTTACAATTATGTTTGAAAATTTATTATTATTTTATTTTGATTAGAAAATGAACTAAATATTGGACTGTTAAATAATAATTTAATTTCGGTATTTTTATTAATTATTTATTTTAATGTAAAGACTGTTATTTGATTGATGAATAAAATTAAATTATATGTCATTTTTATTTACATGTAAAAGTATTTAACTTTATTCAATTATTGATTACTTTATTTATTAATACAATATATTATATTTTTCTAATAAAAGTATATTTATTAATATCTAAATTATATCCTCTATTACTTAAAATTAAATATGACCGAGACACAATTAGTAAAAGCAATATTGACTCCAATTGCAGTTATATATTTAATAATTGGGATTGACCTTTGTGAAATTACAAAATCAAACAGATTTGTTAAGTTATTATTTAAATACTCAACAAAATTGATCATCATAATAACAATTATCTGGTGCGTGCAACATCACCTTAATGGTTTATTAAATCTAATATCCTATAAACAATACCTGTTCAGGGTATCAATAATTATCAAGTTAATAATAACAGGCACAAATATAGTGTGCTTTCAAATAAACGTAATAAAAATCAAAACAATTTTTGTCAATATATTAAATGATTTAACAGAATCTGAGAAACGTTTGGTCATATTCTGGTCGAGAATATTGTGCTTAATATGGCTTTCAATTGTATTCTCGCAAATAGTGATGACAATTGTTTTTTATGCGATCGATGGCATGAGTTTTATAACAATTTTACGCCCAGTTTTATGGGTTATATACGTGTTTGGTATGATTATTGCCACACCTTTACTACTAGTGCTTATTGCATATGCCGTACACCTAATGGAGAGACGATTGTACACTATATCGGGCCAACAGATACATAGTCAACACAATTATCAATAGTAGTGAGGTATACCAATCAGACGCCGATTTTTATTGATTTTAATCAATGATTTCATATGTTTGGTATTACATATGATACATAGACTAATACAAAACATAGTTATATAATACCATACAGTATATACAGTGCAATTCAACATGTATTGCGTTGCATATAGCATAATTAGGTCACTTAAACCAGTATATTTGCTATACTATGTATGCAATACTATGATATGGTATGTATGCAAGTAATGTTATGCATATACCCTTTCGCTATATAACTGTAATATTGCAATGTCAATGAACTGTTACACCAAAAAATCGTCACTTTTTATTAATACAATAGCAATATTATACAATTCATTGGACACAAATCTAGGTCACAACTCTAACCTACTTATGATTAATTGCAATTAATCAATGACGGTGTGCTCAGAGGGGGTGTACATGGTGTCTATAATTGATTTAACACTAAGCCACCTACAACCCCCCTCTATGGGGGTTATAGGTGGCAAAAAAGTAAAAGTCTATACTATGTGTCATAATGAGGGGGTATTAATATACTTACCATTTATATAGCACCAACCCCACCAGACACCTCCTAAATGGGGGTTTAGGTGGCAAAATCACAAAAATTTCACTATACGTTATTTAAAGCGTTAAGTAATGTACATTACGTTCATATATCAATACACCTCCTGGAGGCCTCCTAAATGGGGGTTTTGGTGGAAAAATCACCAAAAAGTGACTCTACGTTATTCGAAGCACACACTTATATACTTTACTTTAGTATATGACCACGCCTCCTCCACGCCTCCTAAAGGGTGGTTAGGTAGCAAAAATCCCAACTATACGGTATTGAAGGGATATAGTAAAGTATTAATTATTAGCATATTATTGAGCATTAGCCACGCCTCCTGAAGGGGTATAGGTAGCGAAACTCGAGGTGAATATGCTATTAACAACAACCAACGCCTCCTGAATTAAAATTAATAAATATAAAGCCCCTGTAGAGTACTCCTTGACCATATCATTAGTGGTGATTACTGCGCATGTCTCGTTTCCTAAGCAACGAGTGGTAAAACGCGTATTATAGTCATACGCACTGCGCATATGACCCTCATTTGCTTTCTAACACTCATCCATTCAAGTACATTGAATTGCATACGTTAACGCCAGCACAGCCTATGTAAGTACAAATTATTTACTCGAAATATTCTAAGTCCAATTAATACAACTGCATTAATTGGACTTAGAAATTTTCGCTCAAACCTTAATGTTAAAACCCATAGGAAAATAGTTAAAACTCTATGGGTTTTAGCATTAAGGATTGAGCAATAATTTCTAAGTTCAATTAATACAACTGCATTAATTGGACTTAGAAATTTTCGCTCAAACCTTAATGTTAAAACCCATAGGAAAATAGTTAAAACTCTATGGGTTTTAGCATTAAGGATTGAGCAATAATTTCTAAGTCTTATTAATTCAAAAATTATAATTTCAAATGAATTAATTAGACTTTAAAATTATCACTCAAGCCTTAATGTTAAAACTCATAGAAAAATAGTCAATATTCTATGGGTTTTAACATTAAGATTTGAGTGATAATTTCTAAGTATTATTAATTCGAAATTTATGAATTCAAATGAATTAATTAGACTTAGAAATTATCACTCAAACCTTAATGTTAAAACTCATAGAAAAATAATCTATATTCTATGGGTTTTAACATTAAGGTTTAAGTGATAATTTCTAAGTATTATTAATTCAAAAATTATGAATTCAAATGAATTATATAAACTTAGAATATTTTGCACAAACCTTAATGCTAAATTACATTAAGACTTGTCACTAACTCGTTGTATAGGTCCGACAATAGAATTGCAATACTTCCGCTAGAGATGATGGCTGAAGCGGACCAAGCTTTATATAACACTCCTCAAACGGCTAACATAATGTGCTCTGGAAGTACAAATGTTATGCAACAAAAGGTTAGTTATTGATTAATTATTTATTTCATTTCGTAATTAACTGTATAATAACATCATTGTTTATTCTTAGGACAATGAAACTGGCTCTGATAATCTATCGCAAGTATTTACAACAAGAGAGGGTAAACTCGATGAACTGGAGCGTATTGTAAACCAGTTTTATAATACTTAAATAAATAATTACATTAATCAATAACTTGTTTATATAGTATCCATAATATTGTTTACTTATATTATCAAAGAGTGTATTACTAAACATATGCAATTTCAATATACAATAAAATATATTTGTTAAACATGGCTAATTAATTGATTATTTCTGCGCAATTTCAGCGAGGCCCCGCCCACCCCTCAGACTTAGCCTAATATAATACCCCTATAAATAGGGTGATAATCGATCGTTTATGCCATTCACTACTCAACCATGGATTGGATAATACTCTATCAAATCCCTTTATCAATCAAGTGTATCAATGATAAGCTTTGTGAGAAAAAAGCTAATATTATACAAGGCTCAGGCGTAAACACAAGAGACAATGCTAAAGTCCCATACCGTATCACTCGGCTAGAGTTGCGCGTTATTATTGACAGCAAATTATCTATCGGTATAAGTTTCTCGCACTCGGAGTTTCAATGGCTTCTTCAGTTTATTAAGAGCGGACAGGATAAGAGCACTTTTAACGGGAGAAAACGTTTGGCTGGTATGCAAATTGACGACTCATATTCAGTGATTGCCATTGAATATGACAAGAGTTACGGCGTACTGTTATCCCCCGATGACATTGCAGTGATGTTTAAACACGAGATACTGTTCGACTTTTTACTCAAATACCAGAACTTAAAAGGCGCCCCGCTTCAGGAGATGGTTCAAGACTTATACATTTCAGTTCTCGGAACTGAAGTGTTGGCTAAGCTTAAAACTATATGCCCGCCGTGTAACAGTGGGGCGATCGGTAAGTGTGTTTGCAGTGACTATTTCAAAAATTATGAGAACAATTATGAATTGTTGGCAGAGGTTTTGGCTCAACCAACCGTTGACATAGATTTCAAACTACGGCTCACAAAACTGATGGATATGTTGAATGTTTCGGAGAGCGACCGATCATTGCAAACACAGGTGGTTATACCGGAGTTTAAGAAAAACGCACATTTGATGGTGAATAAACTTTGCGTTTATTTGGACATAAAGGAAGGGGTGGCCAATACACTTCACAAGCTGTTTACCTATCTGGATGAATCGCCTGACGTTGCGCATAGCTCCTCCCACTAATGGCTCCTCCTTTAATTATATTTGCTATTTAATTTGAAGTTATTTTATATATACTCTTATTATTGTATAACCTTATATCTGTATACATGGATCCATTTATACATAGCGAAATAGTTAAAGAAACTAATACTTATAGTCGAAAGTTTAAAGCTAATAATAAATGTATTATCGTTCATTTATATTATGATACTGAACGACAAAATGTAGACTTGTTGACTATTATTGATGAAATAAAAATTGTATTAACAAATATCTTGGAATCAATTTTGGGTGAATTTAACGAGAATGATATGGTGCGACTATCAGTACAAAACGTGGACCTGGATCGCGAGATATATATACCGTTTCGTGAAAAACAACACTTCAATATCGATTTGCTTATGAATGAGATAATTAAAATTTCTCAAAGTAAGCGCGAGTTTCTTCTGAATGGACTGTTGGAGATAAATGTATTTGCCGTCGAACGTCCGCTGATTGGAGGGAAACGACACGTGCCGGCTTCGTGTGTTGACATTAATGCATGGCGAAAAAATTCAACAAAAGTTGTAACGGTAAAAAGTGACGGCATCTGTTTGGCGAGAGCGATAATTTTATCAAAATCTTATGCGGATGGTGCCCGGAAGATTCAATGGAGACGACTCCGCGATAACGTAAGAAATGTCCAAACTTTTCAAGCGTTGGATTTATGTCAACTCGCTGGATTAAAGGTAAATACAATTGGTTTCGCATACGACTCTTTTGAAAAGTTTCAAAACGCTTTAGGCTCCGATTATCAATTGATTGTTGTTTCAGCGCCGAAACAATTTATTTACACAGGACCATATGCTGAGAAGCAAGTGTATGTACTAATTAGCGAAAATCATGCTGACTGCCTTTTGTCTATTAAAGCATTTTTAAAGTGTAAATACTTTTGTAAAGTGTGTTTGAAAGGCTATGCTTATATATTTGGTCATAGATGCGAAAATACTTGTAAATACTGTTTTGCAAAAGAAATGTGTACGGAGACAATCCGGATAGATTGTGCTGAATGTAATAGATTTTTCTTGTCGGAAAAATGTTATGAAAATCATAAAAAAAACGTATGTAAAAATTATAAATACTGCAAAGAATGCAAAAAATTGATAAAAGGGAACGTTCATTACTGCGGAAAAGTCAAGTGTAGAAATTGCAAAAATTATGTTCAACAATCATATCACGAATGTTATATCACGCCAAATAATAAAGAGGTCATTGAACTAGAAGATTCAAAATTGAAAGTTTTTGTATTTTACGATTTCGAGTGTCATATCGTTGAAACAATTAATGGAGATAAAATACATCACCCAAATCTGTGCTGTATTGAAGTAGTGTGCGATTTCTGTTGGGATAAAAACAAAAAAGATAAGATCATAAAATATTGCCCGTTTTGTCATGGAGAGTCTTTAGAATTTGTGGGCTTGCAATGTGCTGAAGACTTTCTTAAATATCTCTTTACAGACCTGGGATCGAGATTGAAAGAGTTTAAGAAAGCAACTAAAATGAAAGAGGATGTAAAAGTCAAAGTAATGGCCCATAATAGCAAAGCTTATGATTCCCAATTTATTATTAAATATTTTCTTAATAACAATGTAACACCCAATGTTATTAAAAAGGGGAACAAATTTATAAACTTAAAATTTAAAAATTTCAGTTTCATTGATTCTTTATCATTTATACCAATGGCTTTGAAAAATCTTCCCAAAACATTTGGTGTCATTGATTGTCAAAAGGGAGATTTTCCTCATTTGTTTAACACACCTGAGAACTGGTACAAAGTGTTGGACACTCTACCACATATTACTTATTACCAAATCAATTTAAAAAAACCATATGAGCGTTTAGCATTTATACAATGGTACAATTTGAATAAGAACAACAAATTTGATTTTCAAAAAGAATTAACAAAATATTGCAAGAATGATGTGACTGTCCTAATGAAAGCGGTGATGACATTTCGAGATATGTGGACTAATTGTTTTGGCATTGATTGCTTTACGCGATGCATTACTTTACCGCAAAGTGTTATGGAAGTATACCGTACAAATTATTTAAAACCATACGAAATAGCAATTGTACCAAATAATGGTTATGAACACAAGAGAAAGCAATCGTATATAGCGAATGCATGGCTAGACTTTATTCAGCGTGATAGGGAACACGATATCCTACGTGAATATAGGATTTACTCTTATGTGGCCGACGGGTTTATACCGCAAACGGGAGAGGTCTTTGAATTTTACGGCTGCTTTTTTCATGGATGTCCGCATTGTTTCAGAAGCAACAGATACCATACGATAAATCCAATATCAGGTAAAACTATGGATGAATTATATATGAAGACTATACAGAAAGAGACATTTTTAAAATCAAAATTCAAATTGGTTTCTATATGGGAATGTCAATTGAAAAAACAACGGCAAACATCTGCACTAATGGACATGTTTTACATAAACCATTTACGCAATTACAATCAGCATAAATGCAATCCGCCACTCTTACCACGCGAGGCGTTTTACGGCGGCCGGGTCAACGCAAGTAAGTTGTACCATCATGTCGAAGGGGACGAGAAGATACACTATTACGACTTTACAAGCCTATACCCGTTTGTGTGCAAGACATCAAAATTCCCAATAGGTCACCCGGTACGTATACATTCCCCGGTGACAACAAGTATTGACACATATGAGGGACTAGTATTCTGTGTTGTATTGCCACCGCGAAACCTATACTTTCCGATACTACCTCAACGGATTAACAATAAACTTATATTCTCATTGTGCTATCAGTGCGCCGCCGATAACAAGTATTCGTGTTATCACGACAACAATGATAGATGTCTCCAAGGCGTGTGGACAACACCTGAACTCAAAAAAGCGTTGGAGTATGGGTATAAAATTCTAAAAATATTTGAAGTGTGGCACTTTGAACAGACAGCACAGTTGTCTGATACAACAGATGGACTATTTTCTAAATTTATTAATGATTGCATTATAGGGAAAATCGAAGGAAGCGGATGGCCACCGAATGTCAAAACACAAGAAGACAAAGAAGTCTACATTAAACAATATTACGACAAAGAAAATATACAGTTGAACATGGACAAGATTGAAGACAATCCTGGAAAGCGAAATACATTTAAATTGGCCGTCAATAGCTTTTGGGGTAAATTTGGTCAAAACTCTATGGAGATGCCCAAAGTTGAATTCATATCGAACCCGGAAAAGTTTTTCGCGTTATTAAGTGATGACTCAATTAGTGTTGAAGATGCGTATTTAATAAGTGACGAAATGCTTCAAGTAAAGTATAATAAACGAAACGAATTCCATACAGAAGCCAATAGTTCAAACGTTATTATTGCGTCATATGTCACCAGTTATGCAAGACTTAAGTTATTTGAATTGATTAATAAGTTAGGTAAACGATGCCTTTATTACGATACAGATTCAGTTATATTCGTTGCTAGGCCTGGTGACGAATACATCCCAGAAACTGGTCAATATCTCGGCGAGCTAACTAATGAGTTGACTACAAAGAGCGACCCCAATGCATACATAACTAAATTCTTGTCGTGCGGTCCTAAAAACTATAGCTTCGAGGTATTCTATCCTGATTCAAACCGGTATGATTACGTAGTTAAAGTTAAAGGCTTAACTTTGAATTTTGAGACCAGTTTAAAGATAAATTTTGAATCAATGAAAGATATAATTGATAGATACATTATGGATAATAAATCAATAATTAACGTTCCTCAAATGAAATTTGTTGTCAACGAGTTTAATCAAATAAAGACTGATTACATTAATAAAAAGTTTCAACTCGTGTACGATAAGCGGACACTCGATGGCGACTACACAACTCGTCCGTTTGGCTACAAAGAATAATGTGGATTAGATTTAAAATATATATATCTTATTTTTGAATATGTTGTCATATAAATTAATTATGTTTACATTTGATATTGTATATAATCTATATTTAATGAAATGTCAATAAACATATATATTCATTCGCAAATGTGTATTCATTTATTTCATAATGTGTTTAGAAGAGTTTAAATTCAAACACCCGTTTACTTGTATAGTGTCCGGAATGACAAGTAGCGGTAAAACAGTACTTATCAAACGTGTTCTTAACAATTGGACAAATCTGATTGCCATTAATAAGCGTACATTACATGTATTATGGTGCTATTCAGAACCTGAGAGTTTATTCAATGATAAATTTAATAACATATCTATTGTATTCAATAAAGGTGTACCATCAATTGATGACATTAAAAAACACAAACCTGATTTAATAGTATTGGACGATTTGATGGATAACATCTCGGATAGTGTGAGAGACTTGTTTACTAAACGATCTCATCATATGGGTATTAGTGTTATGTTTGTTGTCCAGAATTTGCATAACGATAACAGACCTATGCGCACTATGAAAAAAAATGTACATTATATTATTATGATGAGAGGAAACAGCAATGGCGGACAATTACGGCATTTGACATTACCAATTCCGTTCAAGCAATCATTCCAAATATTTAGACACGCAACTCAAAGACCTTTCGGGTATTTAATCATTGATCAGCATCCGACATCACCAGAAGAGTACATGTTCAAGACGAGAATATTTCGCGAAGAATTAAGTGGAGAATTAGCAAGAAAGCATAGTTTTTGTCCCATATACTATAAATATTAATAAAAATGAAACCTAAAATTATATCGAATAGCCTTAAACGCTCGTTGCCGTTCCTTAAATATGCAATGAAGAAACCTAACGGTTCGCGCAAACGGATTCTTAAGGATTTGAGCGAAGAGAAGACGGTATATAACGCTCTTCAAGAGCTCGCACACAACACACTTTCCGGAGTGATTCCATTGAACACACGACAGAAACGACTCATAAAACCATATCGGAAAACATTGGAAAACCTTTGTGACTGTAAGAATCGGAAGAGTATTAAGAAACGGAAACAACTTATACTGCAAAGTGGTGGTTTTCTACCAATTGTGTTAAGCGCGTTAGCAAGTATATTGCCTACTCTTTTAAGTAAGGCATTGTAAGTATGTCTGGCCCCACACCGATGGCCGTGTACCCATACGATATGGAAGACACATTGCCACCGCCGCCGCACCCTCCCCGTCCAAACAATTTACCGGTTGGGCGACCAACGCGGAAGAAGCGAGCGAATCTTATGGATCGGCAAACCCGTATCATTAAGATTGTTTTGAAACTTGCACAAATTAACGGTTTCAACGATGCACTCAATGTTTTACGCGAAGACGGAACGTATAACGAGAAAAGTAATTTGGCTAAACTGTTGACAATCACCCAGACTAACGTCCGTAATGTACAAGGAATGCCCGATCTTATACGGCTCTTGTATTTAGCTCGAATTGACCCCAATTTTATAGTGAACGAGATGGTCAAAGCGAGATTATTGGAACTTATGAACAATGATCTACCGTTGCCACCGCCTCCACCGCCCGAACCTCAATACTTTCCCCGTCATCCTCCGCCCCCGCCTCCACGACCACCACCACCTCCACCTCCAGTTCACAATATAAAACCATTCGAATATGAACAGCGCCCAATAACACCTTCAAACGTGGCAGACATTCCTTTACCGCCGTCACCATTACCTCCTCACCCACCGACTAAACGCAAATCAACAGAAATCACGACGGATGCAGACGCAATCCCAAACAAACTGTCAATCCCTAACCCGTGGAACATACCATTCAACGATTCGGACGACGACGTAGACGACCTCTAAAATTTATATACATTATGGACGATTTATTGTCTAATTTATATTATAATCCTGGACATCCCGCCTCTCTAAGCGGGGTTCATAAACTATATTC
>CAJPIZ010001119.1:0-18393 GCA_905368565.1 Medioppia subpectinata | reverse complement strand
CGATATCAGTGCCCGCTTTGTTGCCATCCCTGAAGTCTTTGCATTTGTGCTGATAGTATGCATTGTAAGGATCGCCGGCTTTCAAGAAATTGAATTTCGGATTGTTTTGTTCGTTCTGTTGGATCCGCGACTCAAACTCCGGGCCATTTCTGGCCACAAAACTCGCCGTCTTATCGACGATATCTTAACGGCGAAGACAATGGTTAAGGAAAACAATGGCAAAACAGCTCTCAAACCAAGAGCGCAAAAATAGTGGCAAAAAAGTGTGTCTTTGGACCAAATGGTTGGTCCGGATGTGAGAAAAGGATACTTCGAAGTTCTGGCGGCGGATATATTATGCCCACAGTTTCGCCACTCATTTTGACGGCCGATGTGTCCACTCGTGAGTCCACTCGATGTCCGACCAAACGATTATCCAATCTATAAATCAAAGACAACAACAAAATCCAAACGCAATGCAAGAGTCGATGATTTTGTCCACAAATAACGTCTGAATTGAAGACACCATTGATTTGGGATTTAAAAGGCAAACGACTTAAGCGTTGATTTGATCGACAATTATATCTGAAGACATGTTTATCGTTGGCCTCACGGGTGGTATCGCAAGCGGGAAGTCGTCGGTCACAAAGATGTTGACACAATTAGGTGTGGATGTGATTGACGGAGATTTAGTGGCCCGAGAAGTGGTCAAACCGGGAATGAAGGCCTTGGAACTGATGAGACAGCGATTGGGCGAAGACGTGATCCTCGAGAGCGGAGAAATGGACCGAAAAAGAGTGGCAGACATTATATTCAACGACCCGTCGAAGAGACAACTCGTCAATAGTATAATACATCCGCAGATTTATAAATACATATTCAGACAACTGTTTGTCTATCTCTTGATGTTAAGACAGTTTGTTGTCTTAGATCTGCCACTTCTGTACGAAAGCGGAAAAATGAGACAATATATGAGTCAAATCATTGTCGTTAAGTGCAGTCGTGAGCAACAGATCCAGCGATTAATGCAACGAAACGATTACACGGAAGAGGAATGCATTTCGCGAATTGACTCTCAGATGTCTTTGGATGAGAAGTGCTTATTAGCCGACATTGTTATCGACAACAGTCAGGACTTGATTCACACTCGACGACAAGTGGAACAAGTGGTCAAAGAGTTGAGGTCTTCGTACAGACATTGGAAACTTAGGATCGCTTTGTTTGCTATACTCTTGATAACAGTGTCTTTGATTTTATATATGTTTAGACTTTTATTCGGATAATTATTTGATTAAATTTTGTAAACAATTAATATTTGACAAAAATTGTGATTTATTTTCTAATACTAACAATAATTTTCTTAATTATGCAAATATTTTATAAATGAATTTATTTTTACATTTGATCGGAATTGATAAAATTAAACAAATAAATGAATCATTTTTCCACATGGTTAAACGGAATACTTATTTATGGGCTCTTGAATTACTGAATATTAACCGTATCATCTTATTCTTTATGTTCAAACAATTCTATTAGTGAATAAAAATGTGCTCATGGGCATTTTTAATAATTACATTTAATTGTCAGAATATTTGCTATAATTTCCAGAAACACATCAAAACTTATAAATTGATGTATTGTTGAAATATAAATCAATAATAAAAACAACGATTAATTTAATGTTTAATTAACTTTTACATCAGGCAATCAAATCAAATTTATAAAAATCAATTTACAATCAATATTACAATTACCTTGGTTATTGTCTTCAAATCAAATGTTGCGCCAAATATTTAAATTATATCACAGAATATATATGTGTTGACAGCGTTTCGTACCTTTTCTATACGATAACACAATGCTATACATCCATATAAAAGGCAGTATAAAGTTGTGATATTTATATTATTGTTATTATTATAATTTCTTAAACGCGTGTAAAATATGTTTTGAAAGTGGATTTAAAACTAAATGTATTTCTAAAACAAAATTTTGATGAATTAGTGATTGAATTACCAAATGATGTCTAATGTATGCATTCGTCTGACAAGTGATGAACGAAACCATTCGGTGGTCAAAACGGAAAGCGACTCTTCGGCCAAATATGTGTTGCCGGGCGATGAGATCACATCCGACCAGACCTTCATGAGAGGTCACGGCACGTATCTGTCGACTCTCAACGACGACAAACAGCTGATGGCGTCCATCGCCGGCGTCGTTGAGCCCATCAATCGTCTCATATCTGTCCGACCGCTGAGAACCCGATATAACGGAGAGATCGGAGATGTGATCGTCGGTCGCATTACCGAAGTTCAGAGCAAGAGATGGAGAGTCGAGACCAACGCACGGCTCGATTCGGTGCTGCAGTTGTCCGGAGTTAACCTTCCGGGCGGTGAACTCAGGCGTAAGACCGCAGAGGACGAGGTCTTAATGAGAAACTATCTCAAAGAAGGCGACATTATTTCGGCCGAAGTGCAGAATATCTTCGACGACGGGTCGCTCGGACTTCACACCCGAAGCCTTAAGTACGGAAAGTTAGGTCAAGGGATACTGATTCGAGTGTCGCCCTCATTGGTCGAGCGCCGGAAGAATCACTTCCATAAGCTTCCGATCGGCGCTAATATGATTCTCGGCAACAATGGCTTCGTTTGGATCTCTCAAGTGATAGCAGAGGGCACCGAATCGGGCGGTCATGTCATCGACTTCCGCCTTTGGATGCATTTCCGTGAGCGGCATAACTCATGTGAAAGCCCTGGCCTTCAATGAGTTTCTCGTAGTCATCGCCGGCCAGTTGTTTGGCGAACTGTTTGCCACCGCTCGGAGGTTTAGGGCTGTGAGCCTTACGGGGCTGTGAGTTACCCGACTGTTCACTCTTCGCGGGCCACGTCGGGAACATTGACGGGTCGATCGGCAGCGGACTCTCGTTAAAGAACTCGTGTTTCAACGCCTCTTCAGCAGTGATTCGACGACTCGGACAGTAAGTGAGGAATCGATTGAGTAGATCGAAGCCCTTTTTCGTGAGCTTTTGTCCCAAACGGTTGGCCATATTGTTGTACTTGTGGTCAGCGAACGTCACTTTCTTGACTAACGGCAGCTCTGAATACTCGGGCCATATCTTATCGTTAGGCGTTCCCAAGTCTTTGAAAATGGCGTTCAACTGATCGATTTCAGACTTTCCCGGGAATAATGGCTTCATTGTTAAGAATTCGCCAAAAATACATCCGACGGACCAAATGTCGATCGGATAGGAGTACTGTTTGGTCTGAAGTAAGAGTTCCGGCGAACGATACCAAAGGGTGACCACAATAGGAGTGTACGCTTTGAGAGGTGAGCCATACTCTCGGGCCAAACCAAAGTCTCCCACTTTGAGTATCCCTTTGTGACTGAGCAACAGATTGGATGTCTTTAAGTCGCGGTGAAGAATCCAGTTGTCGTGCAGATGAGCCACAGCTCGCAGCAACTGTTGCATCAAAGTCTTCACTTCGCCCAACAGGAAGGGCTGTTTCATGGTTTCCATCAGACTCTTGAGGTCGTGTTCGACAAACTCCATGACAATGAATATCTTATCCATATTAGATCCGACCACAATCTCGCGTACGGCCACAATGTTCTCGTGCTGTGCCTTCAATAGAGTACTGATTTCGCGCAACGAAGTGATGGGAAAGCCTTCCTTCTCTTTCTCCATCTTCAACCTCTTCAGAGCCACCGTTTCATTGGTCCGCTTCTCTCTCGCTCTGTACACCACTCCATACGTTCCCTCTTCTATGCGATTAATGCATTGAAACTCTTCAACACTACGACAGCCCTGTATTGCCGGATAATAATCGGGCAAATCGTCGCTCATGTCGTCACCTAATTCTTCCAATTCGTCGCCACTTTTGGCACTCTTTTCGACGACATTTGATTCCGAATAGTAAACCACGTCGTGATCGACAACAATCCGCGGGATATTATCATCGCTTTTGTTATCTTTAATCACATTATAATCTTCTTGTATCTCTTGTTCCGCTTCTTCTGCCTCTTGTGGTTCGTTATCATCGGATTCCGAGACATCACTTCTATCAGTACTTTTATCAACACTGTGTTCATCGCTAACCATCTCTTCTTCACTCATCTCCACCTCTTGGACCTCAAGCATTGCATTCAACTTCTTTGCCGTCTGTTTCACACTAACCGTTGACAATATGTTTGACGTGTTTGAAGAGTCCATTACTTTAGGCACACTTTTGTCCATTTGTGGAGATTTTCGTGATCTCTCACGACTCGGCTCTAACTCTTTGTTATGCCTTTGTTTATGCGATCGACTGGTTGTCAGTTCACTCGATTTAGACCTCCAGTTATCGCTGGAACTATTCTTCTCGTCTAAAACCATCCATCGCTCGGAAAGTGTCTGTTTTTCGGCGTTTCGACTTCTGTTTGGATTCACGTTTACTTCGGTCTCGTCTTCCCGTCGCCGGCGTCTAAAGTCTTCTTCACTTTTTGCGCTCCTATTATCTGAATATCGACTTCTGTTGCGGTGTTTGTCTCGATGTCTGTCTTTCGGTCTCTCAAACGGCGCTTCTTTTGCCGATCGATTCAAAGACTTGTCGGAAGTATTTCTATAATTATAATCAACCGAATAGTTCTTATGCCGGGAAGAAGTGGACGCCTTGTGTTGCGGCGGCTTTATATCGAGCCCTTCCTCATTGGTCTCGTCCAACATCTCGTCGTCTTCTTCTTCCTCTTCGTATTCTTCGCGATCGGGAGTCGAGTGGTTCTCATCGGAGACATACTGTAAGTCCGGACTCTGGCTTTTGTGTCTCTTTCTGTGTTTGGACTCATATTGTGGTCGATATCCTTCGCCACCCCTTTCGCCGCTCCTCTTCAGCGATGTCTTCATATGTCTGTCAATCTCTCCGTCTTCTGATTCAGTGCTTCTGTCGCTTGTGTTTGACATTTGAGCCAATATTTCACTGCAATCTCACAATCAGTCAAAACACAGGAAAACACTTCCGCTTATAAACACAAATCGGAGCCAAATATTAAATAACTCTTTAAATAACTCTTAAAAATACATTTGATTTGAAAGTCAAACAAACAGTTAATGAAAACATTCAATGAAAACGCTTTTTGAATGTTTGCCGACATTTCAATACAATATAAACCATTCAATCCTCCTATCAATGCATTCATTGTAATCATTAATGTTTTACTTAATTATTATAAATACATCTCATTTATTAATATTATTACAACACTTTTTAATTAGTTATTTATAAATATTATGCAATCAACAACTAATTTAATGAATGTATTATTAAATAATTACAACTGTATATAAGTTCAGGGATTTATAGCGACAACAACAGCAGTATTCACACAAATATAACGTTACAAATATAAACAGTGGGCGACGTATGGAATGGACTTTACATCGCTATAGCATAGGGTTGTGTTTTATGGGGCGTTACAATCGGTTTATTTGTTACGTCAGTTGTTATCGATTTGCGAGAAATCCCCAAAAGTGGTGTAAAATCCCCGCATATTCTGTATGACTGGCAGTGAATTGTTATGCAATGCATTGAAATTCTGTACGTTTTGCAGAATATGTGTGTATTTGTGTTGGCAATCAATGAATAGACTATTAGTGTATAGATTAGTGACTCATTCGTACGAATGAATAAATTCTGTTAACAAAACATCAATACATCAATTGTTGTGTGTATTCAGTGCTAAGGCTTTGGGTTTGCGATTAACAGTTGAGACCAGATATTGATTACACCATTCATACCATTCACACCATTCAACACCGGTTTTCACACATAATTGACAGTGAATTGTGTGCATAGATATAGCGATTGACAATTGTGTACACAATTCACACTACAATACAGTCGAGTGAAAGTGAATCACATTTACTATACGTTGAGTTCGTTATTAAAAAAAAGCAAAACAAGAATTGATTACGAAATGAATGAATGATTGAGTGATTGTTAAGTGACTCTGCATTTAGAGGCTGACAGTGACTGACATTCAGTGCTCTCACAACTACTCACCCATTCGTACATCACTTCCGGATCTCAAAACTCATTGAAACATACATTTCATCATTAAATGAATTGTTAATTTGTTGTATAATTTATACATTTATTCATTCAATCATTACATGAATGCAAAATTTTTTTTATCGCAATTGATTTGGAAATTATAGCATATTTTTTATTGAATATTCAATTCATTTAGTGATAGGATTTGATTGAAAGAGTGAACCGAAAGACATGAAGAATATCTATGAATAAAGCAATTAAATGATGAATATTAGTAATTCAGTCTTATATTACCATTGATTGGTCTGTCAATCAAATCAATACATGATATCCTAATATTGATCTCAATTTACGTCTAAAGTCTATTCAAACCGTTGATAATTTGTGAGATAAGCAAATTTTTCACTGATTAGACGTTGAATGCAAACAACTTGTGATTTTCTGACTATTCACTGACTGCCTATAAATCAATCATTTCATAAATCCTTACAATATTTTCCAATTGGGACTCAATTTATTGATCATTTGTAGCCATTGTTTGAGGCATTAAGACATTAAATGGAAAGACGTGTTGGTGTCGAACATTTAGATCTGTTTTTGAGTGATTCTAATCTCGAAGAAGGTATCACTCAAGTGGTAAAGTCTGTGAGACCCGAGTGGCCGGAGATTAACATTAAGCTTAAAGTGTTTACGGATGGCATCACTAATCGATTAATTGGTGTCTATTTGGAGAAGAATCCAAACGATATGGTTTTGATCCGCGTTTACGGCGAGAAGACGGAACTGTTTATCGATCGAAAACAAGAGCTGAGAAATATGCGGACAATGTATAAGTCGGGACTCATTCCTCCGTTTTACTGTTCATTTAATAATGGCATTTGTTATGGATATTCGCCGGGAGTAGTCCTCGACGAAGACATGGTTAGGGATCCAATCATCTCTTCACTCATCAGCGAAATGATGGCCCGAATGCACACAATTAAGCCACAAGTGAGCCGATGCCACGAAGCGAAGGACTGCGCCCACGAACCCGAACCCTCGCTCTTCAGAGGTCTGCGAAAATTTCTAGACTTAATCCCCTGTGCCTTAAGAGACACACAACAGGATAAACGGTTGGTTTGCTTTTCATTTGTTTGTCACTTATTTATGTTTTAACTTCTTTTTTGCATTTCACTTGTATTTAGTTTCAAAAAGTTTATCCCAAAGAAAGAGAATCTTCTATTGGAAGTGAATTTCCTTGAGAACAGTCTGCGAAAGCTGTCGTCTCCGATAGTGTTCAGTCACAATGACTTACTGCTGAAGAATATAGTGTTCAGCGCCGAGAAGAGAGCCGTCACTTTCATAGACTTCGAATACGCCGATTACAACTACCAGGCCTTCGACATCGCCAACCATTTCTGTGAGTTCGCAGGCGTCGACACATTCAATCCGAGCCTCTATCCCAACAAAGAGTTTCAGTTCCGATGGCTTCGCCACTATCTGGAGGCGTGGTTTGCGCTGAAGACCCGCTCACTTGTGGCCAACTCTATAGAGAGACCGTCCATTGACAAGGAGGTGGAGACTCTGTACCATCAGGTGAACCAATTCGCGATGGCGTCCCACATGTGTTGGGGTCTGTGGGCCATCGTTCAGGCCGAACACTCCACCATTCATTTCGATTATTTGGGTTATTCTATACAACGGCTCAGAGAGTACTATAAACTTAAAGATGAGTTCCTTATAAACGATGATATCTATCATTGAGTTCGAGACCAAAGGTTTACAATAGTTATCGATATTCTCTATAAGAATGTCATATAAATTGTATATTTAGTTATTTTTCATTCCATATTAATTGAAAACAAAGTTGTGTTCATTTAATTTTAGAAAACAATTATTTGTTTATTTTATTCGTAAGTTTTTATGTTTTGTTAGTTAAACGTTGTTTTAAATGTTTTTATTTATCAATATTTTTAATAACTGATCTTTAAATGAATTTATGTTTTTGTTAAATAATTGAAACAATAATTTGTATGAAATGATTGAATATTTCAAATGTTTAATAAAAGTGAAGATCAATTTAAATCCATTCCTTCAAATTCATTGAGCCTTAGTTTGGTTTGTTCTGCGATAACAGCGACCACTTCAGGCATTAGCAGATCCTTTGGTTGGTATCCCAACTGTACGGACACCTCATAGGCGTACGAAACACTCGTATCGTTGAGCATAACCTTATGTTTAGCTAACCCGAGCGTACAGTTGCGAAGTCTAGCCATAGTCTCTCTTTCCTGGAGCGCAATGTCGCTAAAGTCGATGACATGACCGCCCGATTCGGTGCCCTCTGCTATCACTTGAGAGATCCAAACGAAGCCATTGTTGCCGAGAATCATATTAGCGCCGATCGGAAGCTTATGGAAGTGATTCTTCCGGCGCTCCACCAATGAGGGCGACACTCGAATCAGTATCCCTTGACCTAACTTTCCGTACTTAAGGCTTCGGGTGTGAAGTCCGAGCGACCCGTCGTCGAAGATATTCTGCACTTCAGCCGAAATAATGTCGCCTTCTTTGAGATAATTTCTCATTAAGACCTCGTCCTCTGCGGTCTTACGCCTGAGTTCACCGCCCGGAAGGTTCACTCCCGACAACTGCAGCACCGAATCGAGCCGTGCGTTGGTCTCGACTCTCCATCTCTTGCTCTGAACTTCGGTAATGCGACCGACGATCACATCTCCGATCTCTCCGTTATATCGGGTTCTCAGCGGACGAACAGATATGAGACGATTGATGGGCTCAACGACGCCGGCGATGGACGCCATCAGTTGTTTGTCGTCGTTGAGAGTCGACAGATACGTGCCGTGACCTCTCATGAAGGTCTGGTCGGATGTGATCTCATCGCCCGGTAATACATATTTGGCCGAAGAGTCGCTTTCCGTTTTGACCACCGAATGGTTTCGTTCATCACTTGTCAGACGAATGCATACATTAGACATCATTTGTTCATTCAATCACTAATTCATCAAAATTTTGTTTTAGAAATACATTTAGTTTTAAATCCACTTTCAAAACATATTTTACACGCGTTTAAGCAATAATAATGATAACAATAATATAAATATCCAAACTTTATAATGTCTTTTATATGGGTTTTATATATAGTGTTATCGTATAGAAAGGGTACGAAACGCTGTCAACACATATATATTCTATGATATAATTTAAATATTTGGCGCAACATTTGATTTGAAGACAATAACCAAGGTAATTGTAATATTAATTGTAAATTAATTTTAATTTGATTTCCTGATGTAAAAGTTAATTAGACACCAAATTAATCGTTGTTTTATTATTGACTTATATTTCAACAATACATCAATTTATAAGTTTTGATGTGTTTCTGGAAATTGTAGCAAATATTCTGACAATTAAATTTAATTATTAAAAATGCCCATGAGCACATTTTTATTCACTAATAGAATTATTTGAACATAAATAATAAGATGATATGATATGGTTAATATTCAGTAATTCAAGAGCCCATAAATAAGTATTCCGTTTAACCATGGAAAAATGATACATTCAATAATGATTAACATTACTTTATTTGTTTAATTTTATAAATTCTGATCAAATGTAAAAATAGATTCATTTATAAGATATTTGCATAATTAAGACAATTATTGTTAGTATTAGAAAATAAATCACAATTTTGTCAAATATTAATTGTTTACAAAATTTAATAAAATAATTATCCGAATAAAAGTCTAAACATATATAAAATCAAAGACACTGTTAAGAAGAGTATAGCAAACAAAGCGATCCTAAGTTTCCAGTGTCTGTACGAAGACCTCAACTCTTTGACCACTTGTTCCACTTGTCGTCGGGTGTGAATCAAGTCCTGACTGTTGTCGATAACAATGTCGGCTAATAAGCACTTCTCATCCAAAGACATCTGAGAGTCAATTCGCGAAATGCATTCCTCTTCCGTGTAATCGTTTCGTTGCATTAATCTGTGTGAATCAAGTCCTGACTGTTGTCGATAACAATGTCGGCTAATAAGCACTTCTCATCCAAAGACATCTGAGAGTCAATTCGCGAAATGCATTCCTCTTCCGTGTAATCGTTTCGTTGCATTAATCGCTGGATCTGTTGCTCACGACTGCACTTAACGACAATGATTTGACTCATATATTGTCTCATTTTCCCGCTTTCGTACAGAAGCGGCAGATCTAAGACCACAAACTGTCTTAACGTCAAGAGATAGACAAACAGTTGTCTGAATATGTATTTATAAATCTGCGGATGTATTATACTATTGACGAGTTGTCTCTTCGACGGGTCGTTGAATATAATGTCTGCCACTCTTTTTCTGTCCATTTCTCCGCTCTCGAGGATCACGTCTTCGCCCAATCGCTGTCTCATCAGTTCCAAGGCTTTCATTCCCGGTTTGACCACTTCTCGGGCCACTAAATCGCCGTCAATCACATCCACACCTAATTGTGTCAACATCTTTGTGACCGACGACTTACCGCTTGCGATACCACCCGTGAGGCCAACGATAAACATGTCTTCAGATATAATTGTCAATCAGATTAACGCTTAAGTCGTTTGCCTTTTAAATCCCAAATCAATGGTGTCTTCAATTCAGACGTTATTTGTGGACAAAATAATCGACTCTTGCATTGCATTTGGATTTTGTTGTTGTCTTTGATTTATAGATTGGATAATCATTTGGTCGGACATCGAGTGGACTCACGAGTGGACACATCGGCCGTCAAAATGAGCGGCGAAACTGTGGGCATAATATATCCGCCGCCAGAACTTCGAAGTATCCTTTTCTCACATCCGGACCAACCATTTGGTCCAAAGACACACTTTTTGCCACTATTTTATCGGCTCGTGGTTTGAGAGCTGTTTTGCCATTGTTTTCCTTAACCATTGTCTTCGCCGTTAAGATATCGTCGATAAGACGGCGAGTTTTGTGGCCAGAAATGGCCCGGAGTTTGAGTCACGGATCCAACAGAACGAACAAAACAATCCGAAATTCAATTTCTTGAAAGCCGGCGATCCTTACAATGCATACTATCAGCACAAATGCAAAGACTTCAGGGATGGCAACAAAGCGGGCACTGATATCGNCCGGAGTTTGAGTCGCGGATCCAACAGAACGAACAAAACAATCCGAAATTCAATTTCTTGAAAGCCGGCGATCCTTACAATGCATACTATCAGCACAAATGCAAAGACTTCAGGGATGGCAACAAAGCGGGCACTGATATCGTGGCGGCGCCCACCGGGCCCTACAACGCCGCCACCGCCGCCGCCGCCCTCGTCGCCAAACAGCAACAGCTCCACAACACCGGCTCCGTCTCGAAGACCGCCTCCAAACAGTTGGAACAGTTTATGGATCCGCCGATCATTCCTCGGGAACCGCCGCCGGATTTTGAGTTTCTGGAGGACCCGCCGTCCATATCGGCTCTGGATCTGGATGTGGTTAAGTTGACGGCACAGTTCGTGGCCATTCACGGCCGCTCTTTCCTCACGAATCTGATGAATAGAGAGCAACGCAACTATCAGTTCGACTTTCTTCGGCCACAACACGGGCTCTTCAATCACTTCACGCAACTCATCGAACAATACGCCAAAATCCATACGCCGTCGAAGACTGTCGTCAATCTGTTGGCCAAAGAGATGCAAAACAATAAAATCTTTTTGGATAAAAAGGCCATATCTCACCTCACCTGAGCGTAAGTTCTCCGCGTGTTTGCTGCCGAGCTTCTCCTCCGGCTCTTCCTCGCGTAGGTTATGCGCGTCTAGCTAACCGTGCTGAAACAGTAACACCTCTGACACGACTATCAGCCCCACGAACAGGGATTGTTTCCGCCGCCAACCACTCCAGAGAGGGTCGGCTCTAGGATTCTGTTGCAGCAGAGGATCGAAGAACAGGGAGTAAGAACTCATTCAATCATCTATTGTTTGATGTAATCAATGCTAATATGTGTTGTTCTGATTGATAGCAAGAAGCGGTTGAAATGGATGTCGATTCCGATGAAGACAACGCCGCAAACAAAGAGGAATCCAATGCTAACAAAGAGAAGGAATCGATGCCTCCGCCACCACTGCCTCCACTTCCGCCCCAATTGGATAATGTGCTCATTCGTAAGGATTATAATCCGAAGTCGACTAAAGCACAGCCGCAACAGAACCCAACGCCTTCGCGACCACTCGACTCGTGGGTTATCTCTCCGATCACTGGCGAGAAAATACCGGCCGATAAACTACAAGAGCACATGCGCTTCGGTCTACTGGTTCCGGTATAGAGTGGAGTGGACTCGCATTCAAGAGGCGCACAAACGACGGCTCGAAGAGGAGGCCGAGAAGGAGCGCATCCAATACGCGCAGATCGATTGGCACGACTTTGTCATTGTGGAGACTGTTGACTATCAGCCCCACGAACAGGGATTGTTTCCACCGCCAACCACTCCAGAGAGGGTCGGCTCTAGGATTCTGTTGCAGCAGAGGATCGAAGAACAGGGAGTAATAACTCATTCAATTGTCTATTGTTTGATGTAATCAATGCTAATATGTATTGTTCTGATTGATAGCAAGAAGCGGTTGAAATGGATGTCGACTCCGATGAAGACAACGCCGCAAACAAAGAGGAATCCAATGCTAACAAAGAGAAGGAATCGATGCCTCCGCCGCCATTGCCTCCACTTCCGCCACAATTGGATAATGTGCTCATTCGTAAGGATTATAATCCGAAGTCCACTAAAGCACAGCCGCAACAGAACCCAACGCCTTCGCGACCACTCGACTCGTGGGTTATCTCTCCGATCACTGGCGAGAAAATACCGGCCGATAAACTACAAGAGCACATGCGCTTCGGTCTACTGGTACTAAAGCACAGCCGCAACAGAACCCAACGCCTTCGCGACCACTCGACTCGTGGGTTATCTCTCCGATCACTGGCGAGAAAATACCGGCCGATAAACTACAAGAGCACATGCGCTTCGGTCTACTGGACCCGCGTTGGGTCGAACAGAGGGATCGCACCATTCAAGAGAAGATGGCTCAGGAGGAGGTGTACGCCGTCGGCTCTGCCATTGAGAGCAGTCTTAAACAGTTGGCTGAAAGACGTACTGATATTTTTGGTTCCGGAGATGAGGAGACAGTTATCGGCAAAAAGATCGGCGAAGAAGAGCATAAAAAGCCTGAGAAGGGACAAGTCGTATGGGACGGACACACGGCGTCCGTGGAAGCGGCCACTCGTGCCGCCAGAGCTAACATCACGATTGAGGAACAGATCCAACAAATCCACAAAATTAAAGGTCTTTTGCCAGAGGATGACAAAGACAAGATCGGACCCGCTTTGCCCTCCACTTCCAACACGGGAGCCATCATTTCTGCGCCGCCCATCACTTCCATACCGATAATCTCTGCGCCGCCGAAGTCTCAAATGATGTCAACGCCGAGTATGTCGATCATCACGACTACCATAAACGCGGCGCCGCCTGTGATGGCACCGCCGCAACAGATGCAGGCATTGCATGGAATGCCTCACCACCCGAATCACCCGCAAATGATGCCACCAATGATGATGGGCGGACAGCCCGGACCTTATATGATGGCCCCGCATATGATGGCTCACATGGGATTGTATGGAATGCCTATCCATCAGCCGCACGACATGAATATGGGGCCCACTCTCACGCCATTAGGTGTTCCGCCGCCTAATATGGCGATCAACTTCGATGAAGAGCCCGCCTCTAAGAAGACACGAACTGAAGACAATTTGATTCCAGAGGAAGAGTTTCTGGCGAAGAGCGGACCGAACGTCACAATCAAAGTACAGGTCCCGCAGAGCAGCGAAAAGGCCGAATGGAAACTGACGGGTCAAGTGTTGTCACTAACGCTTCCGCTCACAGACACCATAGCAGTAATAAAGAGCAAAATCCAAGAACAGACTCTTATGCCTCCCGCCAAACAGAAGCTCCAATTGGACGGTGTCTTCGTTAAGGACTCCAATTCGTTGGCCTTTTATAACACGACGAACGGCGCTGTCGTTGTCCTCGGACTCAAGGAGAGGGGCGGACGCAAGAAGTGAACCACGACTTCAATACAACCAACTATTGATATTTTATTGACTTTTATTTAACAGTGAATTTAAAATATTTGCGTCAATCCATCATAAGTTTAAATTCATATCCATTTGTAATAAAATTGAAATCAAATGCCAATTAAGACATGAAATCATATTTTATTTAACTCTAAATGTAATTTGTTTTGCGTTAACAATAAATTGACTGAAAAACTAAATATTAACACAAATTTTTGAAAACAATTTTAAACACAACTACTTCTTGACGGCTAAGCATCGAAGGACGCGATCGCTAATACATGTTTAGTGCTTCTTGTGGTCCTCTTCGGGCAACTCTTCCCAACCGGTGGGCAAAGCGTTGTATTTGGGATTATGGAAGAGAGTGTGCTGTCCGTCGCCCCACGGGAAGGGACGGGTCCTGATCCTCATGTACTCGTATGGCTTGAACTCCGGGCGCACGTAATGCTCGTGATGTTCCTTCTCCAGCAAATAGGTGTTGAGTCCCGACAGACCTATCGCTGGGATACACACGAAGAAGAAGATCTTCCACCACAGCTCCGGATTGGGCTCATGAGCGCCATGACTGCCACCACTCGCCGTCTTCGACATCAATCGCATCGCCGATCGCACCATCAGATGGTTGGCCACCGTTTGGCCGCGAGTTAACACTTTCGACAAAATCATTGCTCCCAACGATCGCCTCTTTAGTCCATTCAAACATATGATTATCAATGCATTGTATGATCACATCAATGGTTACCTCAGATTGTCTTCAAATCAATTCAATGTAATCTCAAATTGGGATCAAAAATGGTTTTTGTTGTCTGTTTTGATCTCACGTTCACTCCTGTAGTCGTATGTGTCGTGTATTCCCACATAAACTCATAAATGCCTACATTTTGGGAATATTGCCCCATATATTGAGTGCCAAATATCGTGTAACCAATAGTAACCAATACCTCTATAACATTAGGAATGTATCACAACATTCATTATACCACGTCTACCTTCTAAATAGAAAAATTTGAACATGCTAAAACTTTTAAATATTTTTAATTAATTTACATAACATCAAAATCAATTAATTTAATATAAAATGAAATGATTGCTAATTGATTATAAGCTAAAATTGATGGCATACTGTAGTTAACAAACTTTGATTCACGTAATGATCGTATGAGTGAATGATTGGATCTTTGCATACATTATAAGCGATAAGAGTATTAACTAATAAAATAGACGACAATTTAGTGACAATTAAAATGTAGAGGAAATGTAGGGAAGGGTTGGTCTAAATGAGTGGAAAGTGTTGAACGAATGCCAATCCGACACATAAGACATTGTGCGATAAGAGATGAGCACTAATTACTGAGAGAGCAGTGCTTTTGAACACAAGTTTTAAAAAATTCATGACTTGTTGTATGCATTGAAATGTTTGGTTGGCTTTAATGTTAACGCAAACACTAGCGCTAAACGAGCCGTTAATTAAGCATCAAATTAATGCTCAATATATAAGTATTAACACAATTAAGGCCAACACCGCTGTCATGGATAAGAAGCTAATGGTATACGCGTTGGGAATATTTGTCACGTATTTCTACTTCGGTATACTTCAGGAGAAAATGTGAGTCCTCTAAGTCACCACTTGATTCACCCGTAATTATCTTCAATGTCTTCACCTCTTGTCCCACAGAACTCGTAGCAAATACGGCGACAATAAGGAGACATTCAAATGTACGATAAGTCTAGTGTTCATCCAATGTCTGGTCAACGCATTGTTCGCCAAATTAAGTAATCATTACATTTTGTGCTGATTTGACACTAAATTTTGTAATTCAATGCTTAAACTGATAATGAAATTGTGTTTTTGCGAAATGAAGTGTTGATGACGTTTATGAAACAAGGAGTGGACACAACCACTAAGTGGTACTACTTCTTCTGCTCGTCGTCCTATTTGACGGCAATGGTCTCATCCAATATGGCTCTACAACACGTCAATTACCCGACACAAGTGGTCGGCAAGTCATGCAAACCGATTCCTGTGATGATTTTGGGAGTCCTTTTTGGCCGAAAACGATATCCCATTTTGAAGTATTTGTTTGTGTTTATGATTGTCGTCGGCGTCGGGCTCTTCATGTTTAAGGACAACGCCGGCCGCTCGAGCGCCGCGTCGGCCACCGCTTTGGGCACCGGAGAGCTATTACTTGTACTCATCTATCAGTTGACCACTTAATGTTCAGACAAATGATGACATTGTGTATTACAGATACTGTCTCTGGCAATGGATGGACTGACCGGTGCTTTTCAGGAGCGAATGAAGAATGAATATAAGACCCAATCCGGACACATGATGTTACAAATGAACATTTGGTCGACTCTCACACTCGGTCTTATTCTCTTGATTTTTGGCGAAATCTGGACATTCATTGAGTTTGTCGGCCGCTATCCTTACGTTATATACGATATAATCTCATTTTCAGTGCTCAGTGCTGTCGGACAGGTAGGCATTAATTGATTGAATGCGAGACTACAGTAATTGCTATTGTAATCATTACTCGTGTATTTAAATAGATGTTTATATTCCTGATTGTGGCCAACTTCGGACCCCTTCCCTGCTCTATAACGACGACTACCCGAAAATTCTTTACTGTTTTGGGTTCTGTTATTCTCTTCGGTAACTCCCTGTCCAACAGGCAATGGTTGGGAACCGCTTTCGTGTTCCTCGGGTTGGCTTTGGATAGTTTTTACGGCAAAACTAGTGTAAAGGCTAAACCCGTTAAATGACATGAATTAGTATAATATTTATTAAATTATTTATTTTCAATTTAATATAATAACAGAATATATGACAAAAATAAATCTCTAAAACCCCTGTAAACCGGTATCAAAAATAATTGCTTATTTATTCACTATTATTGCTTCTAATAATATATTTTGGTTAAATATTTTCATTCAAGTTATTGTTGGCTTTGTTTGCGATTTCGTTCTCGAGTTTGCGATATCTTTGTGCTAAAGAAGTGTAGACAATGGGGGCGTCGGATGAAGGGTTGGCTGCGATCGAAGGCGTATCGATTCCTTCAATCATTTCTTCGAAACTTTTTTCTTCTTTAATGAGCGCTAAAACACACGGAATATTCAATGAATACACGAATGATATATGAAGTCAAATAACTCACAGTATTTTGCGAGCAGAGCAGCGCCTAAAGCGGCTGAGTTGGGCCGCGTCTGGACAATGACGGGTGCGTTGAACACATCGGCTAAGGCTTGAATGATGGCGGCATTGGCTGAGGCGCCACCCGTTGCCAACACTCTAGTGTTGGGTCCGATATTATAGCCCAGATTTTCGGCGTGTACTCGGAGTCGAAGGAACTGACCCTCAATACAGGCCCTGACCTCCACTTCTTTCGAGAAGCGCTGCACTTCGGCGTCGAATTTATTATATCGAAAATCTCCGGCAATTAATGGATAGATTTCTTTGAAATCGAAATAAAAGCCAATATTTCCGAAATTGCCTCTCGGAGTGGACTCAAGCAACTCATTGAAGAGCTGCCAATCGCCTTCCGCGCACTCGTCTCTCATCCGTTCTCGAGTTCGCGACCCATTCTTGAAGCAAATCAAAGCCATATATGACTTCTCGTCCAACGGATTGCATAGTATGTGTCCGTCGAGCGATGGTTTCGGGTGATAGAGGCGTAAGAATACGGTATCACTGGTGCCCAGACTGACAGCGATGTCGTCCGGACGCAAACCCATGCCTATTAGAGACGCGGGATTGTCGCCCGTGAAGGAGACCACACGACAGTCGGCACTGAAACCATACCGATCCACGAAATACTGAGATATGGGTCCCAACGCCGTAGCGCTCGGCACAAGCGTTTCGCCTAATTTGGCGCTCAGTTCGGGCGCACAATAGTCCAGACATTGTTGCGACCATTGATGTGATGTGATGTCCAATAAGTTCATACCCGAGCCGTCGCTCAGATCGATGGGCGCGTAGTCTCCCAAGAAAAGTGAGGCACAAAAGTTGCTCACAAGACATATGCGTTCAGTTTGTGCGTAAACGTCGGGTCGGGTTTGAAATATTTTTGCGATTTGACTGCCGGTGAAGCGTTCGTAAGCTCGGGAACCGGTTATGTCGGCCAAGCGTTGGGCGCCGCCAACCGATTCTTCCAATTGTTTGCACTGTTGTGTTGTACTCGAGTCCATCCAAACCGGCGAATCGCGACACGAGAAACACTGAGACAATTGGTTGTGCAGAAAGTTATTGGCGTTTAAGCTCTTGAGCGTATGGATGGCCCCTCTCTTCCA
>CAJPIZ010001118.1:0-18394 GCA_905368565.1 Medioppia subpectinata | reverse complement strand
TGAAATAATATTGTTAAATTCTTATTAGTAAAATAAACTGGTTAAATAAATGTATGAATGTGTATATTGAAAATGCATTTACCCAGATGCACTGATTGATATTTCATTAAATGAATAATTTTCCTGACATATAGACATTTATTTAATAGTTTTTATTTAAATATTTATCATAAACCAAGATTAGTTAACTTGAAAAATAAAAATATAACAATTGAAAAATTTAAACTTAATTGAAATATAAATAAATAAAATTTTATATACATATTGTATATTATATTGCAATAGAATTGCAATGTTTTCTTGGTTATTATTTGTTTGATTTAGTTGCAAACAATATTTTTTTTTATCAATTATTATGTAACAAGTTTAAGTGCAAAACTATCGTCTGGGTCAATAAGAATTATTTCATTTAATAAAATCTCATATAAATACAATAGAGAATATGACAATGTTAATTTCATATTACATATATTTCCATTGATTCTATAAAGCCAATAATTATAAGTTAGTTTTAAATGGTTTTATTAATAACGTATTGTTCATCTGAAATAATGCTAAAATTCATGTTTTTATATCCAATGATATCTTGTTTTCTGAATTCTTGTATATCGTCGTGAAGTTTGTTGACGACAGGACTCAATGGCTTAATGTTTGCCATTTGTGTCAATGTATGGCAATAATCATAAGATGATTGAGAAATCTTATTGCAATGTCTTTCACTTAAACCCATGGACTTTCTGTAAGAGAGTTCCCGTTGTATATGGCTTTCCATCTCTTCAATCGATGGCAACTCCAGCTCTCGAGTCAAATATTTGATGAATAGTGAGACCTGTTTTATAAGAGACAAGTTATGAGATAATTGAAAGTTATATTTTCAAGTTGGTTTTTCAAGTAAGTTATAATAAGTAAGTTATACCTGAATGTGATAGTAAGGGAATGGTATGGGTGTCCGACATATGGCCCAAATAGCCATCGATGGATACGTTTGGTTAATAAAGTGTAAGTAAATTCCTTCAACCCGTCCACTGTTTGTGACATTTATGGCACAACTCTTATCCAGAAATGATAAGTCCAATTGATATCCAGTGGCCAATAGTATTGTATTCACTTTGTATTGATTGCCGTTTTTTAATTCAACGCCCGTTTCAGTAATTTCGTGAATTTCACTCAATTCTTGAACAATACTTTCCGATAGGTTTAGAAATGGTTCGGCATTTCTGTGACAGAAAATCACTTGTTTTGCTATTTCTGACACTTCTATGGAAATGTCAACACCGGAGGGCCCGCCGCCCAATACCAACACTACCTTTCCCTCAAAACCGTCGGCCACTCTGTAGTCATGAGTGTGTAATACCTGTCCTTTAAAGGTATGCAACCCTTTAATGTCTGTGGGAATGAATGGTATTGAGAACTTGCCGTTGCATACAAATACCGAGTCGTAAATGTGTTCACTTATTTCACCGGTTGTGATATTTTTCACCATAATTTTC
Source organism: Medioppia subpectinata (assembly GCA_905368565.1). Classification (NCBI taxonomy): domain Eukaryota; kingdom Metazoa; phylum Arthropoda; class Arachnida; order Sarcoptiformes; family Oppiidae; genus Medioppia; species Medioppia subpectinata. The sequence goes on along the minus strand of CAJPIZ010001118.1, from coordinate 16,904 downwards.
CATACATTCTCAGATCTCGAAACACTTATTATCTGATGATTGAACTGTTTTTTAAAATGTAAAACAATTAATTAGTAAGATGAGTTATTTAATTAAATTATTAAATTTGCTTCACTTTTATGTATTGATATAAATTGAAATGTTTTGCGTAGTCTTCGAGATATTGAAGTACACGAGTGTGCGATACAAAGGATGTCTCGCAGTTGGAGGCAAAGTCTTGAAACTCCATGATTTCCATCGGAATATTAGTTCTGTTTTATGAGAAAATTTATCCTTATTTAGCATAATATGAATTTTAATCTAGAAAACAATTCTTAACCATTGAAAATAATGTTAAACCTAAGCAGTGAACAATGTATTTCAACTTATTGAAAAACATTCATTTTTGTGATTTTTATATTAAATGTTATCCAATACTATGAATGAGTTTTAACATTATTTTCAATTGCTAAGAATTGTTTTCTAGATTAAAAGTCATAAGTTATAAGTTTTTATGAAAATATACCTCATATTCCTATACAAACTCGTGTGTATTGGGAGTCCATTGGTGTCCAAACCGACCGAATCGGTGTAATTCCAAACGCCGCCCACTTTTGCTGTCTTCTCGTAGACATCGAAAGTGAATACTGACTGGTATTGTGATAGATGTCGGGCCGCACACAGACCGGCCGCACCCGCACCTATAACACAGGCTCGCATTCGCTTGTCTTTATGGTCTGACATATTATAGCTAGAAATTAATCTGAGACTAATCTAAAAATTTGTTAATAAAATTTAATTTAATATTTACTATTAATATTATCTACTTACGAGCAAACTTTTTTTTTAATTAATTGTTTATATTCTCCTGGGGAGGAGAAGGATTAGGCTCCACGATACTATAAACCACATTTATAAAATATAATCTGAAAATGTCTACACATTTACAGTATATGAGAAGAATGATTTTTAATAAAACAATGAAATGATAGTATATTTATAGTCATTGTCAATGTCATTAAAGAAATAAAAAGTATTAAGGAATAAATCATTAAAAGTGCTGATGGTAATAAAAAATTGTGTCAACATTGAATTATAATATATAAAGTTTTACTTGACGCAATATTTATTTAAAATTGTTTTTTATAAACTTTATATTACATTTATTTTGTTAAATTACACAAACATTTCCCAGCCTAGGTGGTCTTAGTCAGGAATCTTGCTACGTACGTGTTTGTAATTAATAAATGTTTTAATTTCAATACTGTATATGTGGCTAGATGATTATATTTTTATGTTTAGTATAATAGTTTGATTCAGGTTCACCATTGAGAATTAACATTACCCTGGTGGGTATTGTTTCACAAGGTAAATTATGTGCCATTGTTGGATTCCCTACAGTGTATACTAGGGTTGGACTGTTTTGGGATTGGATTTGCACACAATCTTGTGTTTAATTTAATTTTTTTAAATTTGTTACAAATAAATTAAAATGAAATAAAGAAATATAGTATTTGTCTGTAATAAATCGTAGTGCAATTATTTTTCAATATACAATTTTTTATTAAAGTAAATTCATTGGCGTTTAAACATAACCATGTTTTTGGAAAATAATATTGTTTTTATTTTTATTAGTAAAATAAACTGGTTAAATAAATGTATACGCATATGTATATTGACAATGCACTTACCCGGATGCACTGATTGATATTTAATTAAATTAATAATTTTCCTAACAAATATACATTTATTTAATCGTTTTTATTTAAATATTAAGCATAAACCATGATTATTTAACTTGAAAAAGTAAAAATATAACTATTTTCACATTTATTTAAATCTAATCGAAATATAAATAAATAAATACAATGTATAATGATTTATATTATACCAATAGAATTGCAATGTTTTCTTGGTTATTGTTTGTTTAGTTGTGAAAAATATTTTTATCAATTATGATGTAACAAGTTTAAGTGCAAAACTATTGTCTGGATCAATAATTATTATTTCATTTAATAAAATCTCATATAAATACAGTAAAACTTCTAGCCATCACCAAAAATTTAAATAACAATATTGTTTATTATTATTTAACTATAAACAATGTCTCAAATAAAATTAATAATTGTTTTATGCGTAATTATCATGATAATTTTTGTGTCCAATACAAACGCACAATACGGTGAGTTACCTGTATAATAATATTACAATATGTAACTAAATATAATTATCTTGATACAATTTGCAGATGATGGTGATTATGATTATCAAGATAATGGCTACGGTAGACGGCATGGATTTTATGGCATACGTTACCCCCGTGGCAGAAATAACCATGGTTATTTTGGTTATCGTAGGTATGGTCGATGGTCTAGAAATCGTGGTTATGGTCGGGATTGGTCTAACTATTACGAGTAAACCAATACATATTTTAACATTAAATATAAGCAATAATTTCAAAAGTTACAATAACTGGGAATTATAATAGATTGTAATTATTTATAAATAAAATTATAAAATACAATTAAATGATATTTAAAAAATTGTAAAAATATATTATCTATAATGTATATACATAATGTATATCTATAATAATAATAATAATATCTTAATAAAATTTATGTAATCATTAATTTATATTTTCAATTAACTATTAAACTAGACGTTAACTCAAAAGCGAGTTTTATCTGGTTGGCACAATAAAAAATTATTTATAATGGTATTTTTAATATTTTCAATATATTTTTATGCATAGTAATTTTCCAAAAATGTGGTGTTTTTATTTAAACACAAACAATTTCTTTTTGATAAAATAATTTTTTGTATTTGCTTTTTAAGCTATAATTATTATGAATTGTTTGGTTATAATTAAGTATTAAGTACTATAGTACTTTATATTGCAAATTAATTTTTATGCTCAAATGTATTTTTAATAAACATGTTGTTAATAAAATGTAACTTATTTATTACATTGTTGTTTTAAAATATTAACAGGTATTTCAATAGGCATGACATTCACCTTGATATGCATATTTATATTTATTTATTTTACCAACATCAGTTTATTCCGTGTAATAATGTAATTCAATTTTCACATTTATTTCTAACACATAAATTTAGCTAAATCAATATTTATGACAAACTTTAACATTGTATAATAAAAATAATATAATTTACTTAGAAATATAGTTTATATTAATAAACAGGAATGTTTTGTTAATGAAATTTAAATGTCTAATTATATTAAAAATGTCTAAAAATATATTTTCAAATCCTTTTGCAATGGAATTAATAATACAATTATTTATTCAGTTGTGGCAATATGTTAACAACCAAAACCAACATAATAAATCTATTTTAATAATATAATAATACATTGTGTTCAGGTGCAAAATTATTGTTTGTGTTCATATATTGATACAATATAGATTTTAGTACAAATATTTTGGCATATAAATGCTAAAAATTATGATTATTATTTTAATCAAAGCTAAAAAATTATAATCTAAAAGTTTTAAGTTTTAACAACAGTATTAAATAATTTAAAAGTATTTTTCACAGTCATTCAAAATGAACAATCCTAAACTGATATTATCTGTATGTTCAATAATCTTGATAATATTTGTGTTAAATTCACATGCTCAATATGGTATGTAATTGAATTTATTAAATTTTAAATACAATGTATTAATTGATCAATTAATTTTTTAGGCTATGGGGGCTATGGTTATCAAAATTACGGATATGGTTATAATCCGTATAGCAGATATAACCTTGGTTATTCAGGATATGGTCGACTTGGTGGATATGGTTATGGCAATGGTTACGGCAATGGATACGGCAATGGATACGGTGGCGGATATGGTGGTGGTTATGGCCGTTATTGGCCCAACTATAATTATTAAATCTACATTGGTTAATCTTGTTTTTTGCATTACCAATGACTTTAATTAGAATCATAAATCTATTTATATAAGTTTAACATGGCATTCTTCAAATAATATTTAATTAGTTTATTTACTTGTATCAAGTGATGGTTTACTTTTTTTGTTAAAGTACAATTTTTATTTATTTATCATACTATTGTACTATTATCATGCTATTTTTTTAATGTTAATTATTTTGATTGTTTAAAAATTAAATAAAAGTGAAATTAATTACATAAACCTAATATGATAATTTTAATCTTGCACTAATAATATACAAAAATAATTGTGTAAAATTTTGAATCTAATGTTCAACAATATTTTTCTTAATATAAATGTATATTATATCATATAATTTATAATTAATTATGATAAAAACGTTTTCATTCATACATTTTATTATGCACATTAGTCATGTTTGATCAGGAACTTTCTATAAGTTACTGTATTTTTAATTAATGACATAAACCAATTCATTAATTTACCTATCAACAATATTCCGTGAGAATACGGATTTAGAAACTACTATTTAAATAGCTTTCACGTAAAATTATTATATTCATTACACTATTTAATGATTGTAATATCATACCAAAAATTACATCTAACTATATCATTTAACAAACTTAATAATGTCTAACATAACAATTAAAATCACATATTATTTAATTTTAATTCTGTTACTTGTGACGTACATCAAAGCTCAATATGGTAAAATACATCACGATTAATAAATATTAAATTATTTTAATAACACAACATAATTAATTTTATAAAGGTAATTACGGTAACTATGGTTATGCCGGATACGGCCGGTTAGGTTACGGCAGATACGGTTTATACGGTCGGCGATACCCCTATCGGAGAGTTAATAATGGCTACGGAGTCAGTACTTATGGCTACGCTCCTAATAGGGGTTACTATGGCAACGGTGGGTACGGTGGCTACCGGACCGGTTATGGAAATGGTTACGGATTGTATAGACAGTATAGAAATTACGGTCGATATGGTTATTATGGAAAATGATCGAGTTTACAAGTCAAGTTTTTTATACACATCATACTAATTTATTTTAAATCATTTTTCTCTTTATTGTCCATGTTAATCACATGTATTGTTTTGAATTGTTGTGCTTAATTAGATATTGCTTGCTAATAATTAATATTGATTATTTTATATAAATGGCAACGACTAAAGGGTCCGGGCCCGGAAAACATTTTTTCTATGTACGGCAATATCAATATTTTGACGGTCGATCGGTCGACCCAAATGCCGATCAAAGTGGGCCCGGATGACACGGGCCCACCACTTTTCCGTCATTTTCCACATTTTCACGGAAATTTTTTTAATTGATTTTACTGTAAATTACACCTCCCTTAATTCAATTAAATTAATTTTTCATTAAATAAATTTATTTTTAACTAAATTTTATGATAAAAAATTTTCCGTGAAAATGTGAAAAATGACGGAAAAGTGGTGGGCCCGTGTCATCCGGGCCCACTTTGATCGGCATTTGGGTCGACCGATCGACCGTACAAATATGGGTATTGCCGTACATAGAAAAAATGTTTTCCGGGCCCAGACCCTTTAGGCTTTGCCTATATAAATTGCAATTTTATAACAATTTCAAATATTTTTTAATTATTGTTTAATTATTGTTAATAACTGTTTTAAAATGTTTATCAAAATAAAAAACATTATTTTTTAAATAGGAACCGCAAAATGTTTATTAAATAAATGCTTTATTTATCAAAATCATACGTGAACATAATTAAGTCATAATTAAATCACCAAGCACAGCCTTATTAAGTACAAATAAATGCAACTAGACGGCGCAGGTGCTGGCATCGTATTTAGCGCAGTCATCCTGTAGTTTTAAGTGTATGGCCCGTTGGGATGTGTCAAATGCTTGTTTGTCCACCCCGGTACAGGTAACACCAAGGTCCATTTGGCACTCGTAGGCTTGCCATTGAAAGCAACACCATTTTTGTTTGGAATGACCGACTGTTTCGCTTATACCCCAATCGTTTTTGGCCGTATTGTAACAAACGCGCATTTCAGCAGGGTCGGGGCACATGGGCTCGTTACCTAGTACTGTTTGTATAATCAACAGGGTTGCCGTGATTATGAGTATGGTAATTGTGCGCATATTTTGTGGTTTCTAAAATAAAAACGCAACTATTATTATAAGTAGTTCAACATAATAATAATTTTAGTTTAAATATAGTTAGTTATTAGTTTACATTAATTTACCTTTTAAAAAGTGCTGAAGTTATGTGGAATAAAATTTATTATAAATAATAAAAGTATAATTGATAAATTTCTTAGTTTAAGTAATTCGTTGTAGTATTTAATGTTTACAATTTTATACAATGGCTGCAAATTTATCATTACATTTCCTGTTTACACATGATAACAATTCTTGTAAAAATAAGCCATGGTAACAAATAATTATGATAAGCAATGTTACTTATTAACAATGATTAAACATGTAATTCTGCGTTGAATTTAATTTTATTCCAAAACTTGTTAATGAATTAACTTATTCACAAATGTACATGGCAGAGTATTTGTCAGTATTATATTATGTAATTAACCCCGAATAAATTTTTATAAATATAGTGTATAATAATGAACTCTAGTAATAATAATAAGAGATATTAATTAATCAAGAATTTCTTCCTTCACAAGATTTCTATAGTATTTTCGGTCGACTTTTCCAATACTAGTCCTCACGATTTGGTCCACGAATACCACACCACCGGTCAGTTGTTTAGTATACGCCAGAGTGTCTAGGTAATTAATAAATACAATTATTTGCATTGCAGCCAGCAAATCAACCATGATATCAAAATAAATTCTTACCTGAAACAAACTTCTCAATCTCAGCGCTAGTAACAATATGTTCAATTTTGAGCACAACATAAGCCCGGGGCCGATGAGTGCCCGCCTTGTTATTGACGCCCACAACAGCCACTTCAGCGATGGACGGGTGGGTCAGTAAGTATTGCTCGATCTCTACGGGAGATATATTGATATAGTGTTGACCCACTCCTATGCGCACCACTTCTTTAAGCCTATCCGTAATAAATATACACTCCCTGTCGTCGTAGTGCCCGATATCACCCGTCCTATACCAGCCCTCCCCGTCCATCGCCTCAGTCCAGGCTTTCGTGTTGTTTCTATAGCCAGTGATCAAGTTGGCACCTCGAATGCATATTTCACCATCATGGTTTGGGCCAAGACTTTCGCCCGTGGTCAGATCTATCACTTTTAACTCAATGCCGGGGGTTATATGACCGCAATTACCCGGTTCATACTGAGTTGCACCTATATTTGGACTTGTAACCGGACAGCATTCAGTCATACCATAAGCTTATCAAAAAAATTATTATAATAAAATATTATTAATTCTCAAAATAAAATAAATAAAATTTATAAAACATATTTTTAAAAATAAAAAAAATCTATAACTAGATGCTTGTCCACAAACATACCTTCTCCAAAAATCAAGCCGTACTTATCAATGAACACGCGGGCGATATCGGACGGAAACGCAGCTCCGCCGGAGAACAGCATTTTTAAACTAGACATATCGTATTTGTCCAACAGACCATGGTCCACCAGCTGTTTACATATATTGGGAAATATGCCCAACGAGTTAATGAGATATTTTTCTACCGATTGTGCGATAAACTCGTCGTCGTAATCGGGAAACATGATCATGGTGCCACCCGTGCACAGTTGCATAGGCAGGCCAAAAGTGCCCGACATGTGCCCCAACGGGTAGAGGAACGAGCTGACCATGCTGGCCCTAGTGCTGTTATACATGCGGACGTTGTTCAAAATCATTCTGTGCGGCACCTGGGCACATTTGGGCGCACCAGTTGTGCCCGATGTGTGTATTAGAAACAGGGTCTCGTCTCTTGATTGTACGTCAAAGTGGGGCACTTTAGCCAACTTTGCGCCCAACCCCTGCCCCTCCTCCCGGAGCCGGTCGTACGTCATGTGTTCGTCATGTTTGCCATCAAACACCACAACCAATCTAATCTCATCATTATTATTACTGTCTAATAAACTGTTGAATTTATCAAGATCTCTGGCCGAGCACATGACAATGTCTGCACCAACAGCCCTGACCTCTTCGGTGACCTCGTACTCTCCAAAGGTGGGGCTGAGGGGCATAAATGTGACGCCAAGTAGTTGTACGGCAACTCTGAGTACTGCGTGTTGTATAGAGTTTGGGCCGTAAAATGCGATCAGCGATGACTGATTGATCCCCCGGTCCAGTAGTGCTACCGCTATATTACTGGCCGCCTGTTTGACCGCACCTATCGTTATGGACTTTTCAGTTACTGCATCGATCTAGATAGTTTTATTGTAATTAATACAATAGTTAATTAATTAGTTTGTTATTTGTTATGCATTGTTATGCAAAATACAAAGTATAATCATAGCTTAAAATTACCATGCATATTTTATCCTCGTTAATTTCTTCAAGTCGTTTCCAAATAAATTCACCGACACTTTTAAATGGACTTTCCACTAGTTCAGTGCTAGAGCGTAATATTTTGTCCATGACCATTTTTATAATTTACTATGTATAACACTTTAAGTACTGCAAATAAAAAACTGTTTGAATTTTAATTAAGTTGTGCTTACTTTGTAACAGAACTTAATGAATGAACATTTTCTCTCGTGATTTATATAGATTGTAAATATCATAATAAAACTATTAAGATAAGTCAATTGGTAAAAATGGTTATATTAATGTTAAACAACATGTTCTCATTAGAATACAAATCCTTGAAGCAACTAACTATTAAAACACTTAAGAGTACACTCAAGTGCAAATTTTTTAAATTGTCCTAAACTGTGTAACTTATGTACTACTTTAGTTGCACTAATGTTTGCATAATAGTACCTCGGTACAAATGGCACAAAATGGACATGTACATAAATTAATTGAGGTGTATAGCACTAAATAATTATTAATATATCCACAATAAAATGTTATTTAATTATCCATTATGATAAAGTTTATAATATTAGTATAATATAAGTTTTAGTACTCATAATATCTTGATTATAATTTTTAAGCATATATTGTATTAAGTATACATGTATATTAAGTATGTATTAAGTACAGTATACAATAGTGTATATTAATAGTGTAAATTATTTAACAGTAATTCTATATTACATAAATTTAATATTAATAATAATTTTAAATAAAGTTTTAAAATTTGATTTCATAAAATTTAGTATTATTATTTAAAAATTAGCCAGAGCATTAGTTTCTTATGTCATTAATCAATATTTAATTTTATTGTTATTGTAGAATAATTTGTTGGCCAATTGTTGACCATTTATCTCATTAAACTTACCATGTTTAAAGATTTTATTAATACAATGAAACTGTAACTTTATTTTTTGTTACATTTTCCTATAACTTAAATTTAACTCTTAAAATGCATAAAGGTTATTAAATTCTATTTAGATATTGCACACTATACAGTATTTTTAAAATAATAATTTAAAGTTATATATTATTAATAGCAACCACAGATAATTTATTTAAAGAATGTAAACTATTAATTGTGTTATTATTTTTATTGCATTTATAATACCAATTATTGGGAAACATTATTTGATCTCATTAAGTTTATTTTTAGTTGCTTAAATTGATAATAATTTAAGTTACATTGAAACAATAAAGACAATTATAAGGTTATGTAATTATTTTATTTTATTAAAAGTTAAAATTTACTTGTTGAATTAAGATCTTAGCACTTAATTAATCTTTGTACTTAATATACCAATATCTAATCAACATTATAAATGCAGTGGTTTTTATGTAAACATTATGCGTACAAATTATGGGTAAATATATTTAAACAATTTAACATTTGTTAAAATAATCAAACAAGTACAAATAAACTTATCGTTATAACTCAATGTCCTAAAACTTAATTTTATATTTAATATGTTTAATTAATTATTTAAAATATTAGTCAAATGGTGAGCTAGCGAATAAAATGTTTTGTGTACTTTATTTTCACACTAATTTAAAATGAAACCAATGTAAAAATGTAATAATTATTTTAAACTAGAACTAAAACTGTAAATGTTATAAGTTTTAACTTATGTATTTAGTATATGAAGAAAACATTAATTTTGCTGGACTTTGTCACAATTAATGTAGTATTGATAAAGTATTTATTTTTCTGTTAAGCCTAATATACCGCACGACTCTTCCCTCATCACAAACTTTTTCACTTTCCCGGCAGGTGTTAGCGGAAAGCTGTCCACGAATAACACGTACCTGGGTACTTTAAAATGTGCAATCTAGTTCAAATAATAAGCAAAATTCATATATTAGCTATATAAAATTTTATTATAAATATTGTAAATGTTATTAGTACAATTGAAAAATAAGTGTAATGTACCTTTTGTTTGCAAAACTCTTTCACCTCGCTCTCGGTAGGCTTGACAGCGGCGTCTTTAACCTGAATCCATGCGCACAACTCTTCGCCCATTCTATCGTCAGGCACTCCACACACCTATCATAATAAAATTAAATCTTGATAATACTCAGAATTATTCTTATCATATAAGGTTATAAATGTCACTTACATAGGCGTCCCTTATAGCCGGGTGTGAGTGTAGCAACTCTTCCACTTCGCGGGGGTATATATTTTCGCCGCCCCTTATGATCATCTCTTTGGTGCGACCGATGATCTTGATGAAACCTTCCTCGGTCATAACAGCCAGGTCACTTTGTATAAAATAAGTGTATTAGTTTAATCTATATTGATTTTGCGCATTTTTAATTATATTACCCCGATTTATACCACCCGCTGGCATCAATCGCATCATGGGTACTTTTGGGGTTACGCCAATAACCTATCATTTGATTATGACCTCGAGATTCTATTTCACCAGGCTCACCGATTTTAGTAATTTGTCTCGTTGCCTGATTCACTATTTTTGTTTCCATATGATCAATGGGTCGACCTTGGTTTAAATGATAGCATAATTGACTAATTAACTTAACCATATGTAATTATACAATTATGCTAAAATAATTGTATTCATTTGTCACATACCAACTGTTTCAATACGATTGTATAAACTATCCGATTGGCGCGATAGTGAACCACTACAACCTATATAGATTGTGAAATTAGTTGTATTAAATAGTTCATTTTCAAATTAACTCGTGTCAATAAACGATGCTAGCTCGTACCAGCTTCCGTCGCACCCCAGGCCACCCGGACATCTGTGCAACTTGGTATTACTTTTTGCACTCGATAGGCCACCTCTTTGGGCATGGGCGAACCACCCGCTATCAGACCTCTGAGCGAGGGCAATTTGAGTTTGTTTGACTCCAGATAGTTGACCGTGTCAATGATCATGGTAGGCGTGCCGTATAAATAGCTGCACTCATTTCGCGCCATTGACTCAACCATTTGTTTTACGTTGTATTTGCAGTTCGGTATTACTATAACAAGTGAATGGCGAGAGAGAGAGAGAGAGAGAGAGAGAGAAGGTTTGTCAGGAAATCAAATAAAGTATTAATAAACTATTTTTTACCAAGTTTATATGGAGTAGCACACATGCCCAAATTACCAAGCAGACCGAATGTGTGAAAAAACGGCAATGGTAAACATAATGATTTTTCATCGTGGTCCAAATCGTATGAATTAGCAACTATTAGCGCGTTGTTGCCTATTATATAAAATTCATTCAATATCTTCATGTATTATTTACTTCATTTGACTTTACCAAGCGTAAAATGTGTTAAATAAGCGCCTTTTGGTTTACCAGTAGTTCCCTTATAGTAATTATTAATAAATAAATGTTATAAATATAATACATGTATATAAATTTAATGTACATACTGATGTGAACATAATAATAGCCGGATCATCGGATGTGACTTCATCAAGCACATTTTGTTCAATAATGCCATCATTAGCGATTAAATCACTTAATAGGTATTCAGGTATATTTAACTTATTTAAGTTATCGAGTTTATATTTGTCGCCATCCATTATAATTACTTTTTCAATAAGTAATTTATCACCATTTTGCTAAACAATTAATTATAATTTAATTTATTGTTGTAAAGTAATAATTATTTATTAATTATTAAAACTTGCCTTATTTGATTCACTAAGCACTTGATCAAATACTTTGGCAAAATTATTGACAGCTCCCTGTTTACTGTCACTACCAGGCATGAATAACATTTTAACTTGGGCATTTCTCAGCACATAATCTAGCTCACTAGCTAGATACGCCGGATTAATTGAACATTGTATCAATCCTATTCTAGCGCATGCAAACTGGATTTGTTGCTAAATAAAAAATTAATTTATTATGTTTAATTTATAAAACTATACAATAATTAATTACATACCCAGTAGTAAGTGTTAGCACTCCATAAGCCAACAACATCACCACGTTTTAATCCTAAATAAAATAGTTTTAAGATTATAAATCAATAATCTTATATAAATAAATATAAATAAATATTTAATAATTAAATTTATGAACTTACCTAATTCTAATAGTCCTTTAGCTAGTTTATTTACATCTGTATTTAATTCGCCATAGGTTTTAGTGATGTTCTCGTAATCACTAGTTAGCGCTGTTTTATTTGGTCCTGGTATAATTAAAATTAATTATTTATTTTGTTGTTCATAATCGTTGACTTACTAATTTCAGCTTGTTTAGTTAATAAATCAGCCAGTCTAATGTAAGAAAGACCAAGTGTACTCCGGCCGTAACAGTATGAATAGGGTAAAGTGACATGTGGTCTAAATTATTAAATTAAATAACAAATGAGTAAATAATTACATGAATTGATTAAAAATAAATTTAGGCATACTTACTTTAAATTTTCATTTTTATTATTGCATTTAAGTGAATTATGCAAACATCTCACAAATGAATTATGATGATGACTTTTTAGACTTATCAATGTCTGTTTAAATAATGTTGATGTCACATTGAAATATTGTGCATTATACATTATGCTGACAGAGGTATTGCAAAAATCAGGTAAAATATTTTATTTTTTAGTTAAAATATTAGTTTTAAAAATATATAATATGTTTAAATATTTATCACAAAATTGTTTTCAAATTAAGTTTATATTAATTTTATCACAAAAATATAAACAACTTAATGTCAATGTCTTGATTATTTAATTAATATATGAACGTACTTTACACTCAATATCTAGTTTAGAAATTTTGGATTATTCAATAAGTCTAATCAGTACACAATTTTCAAATATTAATAAATATAATATTATAACCAAATTTTAAATGCTTTATAACTTATAATATTATAATTAAATTTATTATTTTATTGAGTCGCACATTGTATTAAATAAATATTGCTGGGTGTATTAAATAAGGATAGTTATGCATGTATTATGCTTTATATGTAAATGTAAAACAAAAAAATTGTTCAAGGTAAAATCGATCTTAGTTTTCATAACCTTGAAAGAAATTCATAATTACAAAGCTTTTTTATTTTTGATTAATTGTTAGGAATATCATTAATTTATTAATAATTGCATGAGTTTTCATGTTTTATGCTTATTAATGATTAATATGAGTAGAGGTACTCGAATATAAGCTTGCACATGTGCAGTAGATGTCTTTATTTAAAAGCCAATGACAGAACAGACAACACAAATTAGTTAAACAAAATTAGTTTATTTATTTATTTTTTCAATTAAAGCATAGCAATGATAATGAATGCCATATCCTTTAGTCCAATAAAGGCGAATTATGTATTCTTCGCCGACAACCCATCCAATCACTGATTGAACCGGAGGTTCATCAGATTCCTCTTCCTCCTCCTTCTTCTCCGCCTCTTCCTTCTTCTTATTGCTTTTCTTCTTCTTCTTCTTGTCTATTTTAGGTGAGCAGTAGTTCTCAATTCTTATGCCCGCCTTATCAGCAAAAGCAAACAAATGGTCGCTATTTGTAGGGTTGTACTTCCCCTCCTTTACCAAACAGATGTCGTGAAGAGATGCTAACGATTAAACATATGATAAACAAAAAGTTGTAATAAATAATGTAATATTTAAAAGCAAATAGATTGTTACCTTTATCGATACCCTTCGCTCCCATGTTTGTGAAGAGAAACAAGAGCCTCACAATTGGCCAATAAGAGTCTTTGGAGAACAGTTGGAGACTCAGTGCGCCCACAATACAGTGACCTTGCTTGTGTGTTTCGATGGCCACCAAGTTCATTCTCTTCACATCTTTATTGTGAACAACAATCTTTGATCTTCGTGGCTTAGCTCCGCCCGTAATAGATGCGATGACATCATTCAAAAAGTTCTGATTGAACTTTGGCAACACTTTAGTCTCCTTAGCGTTGTAATCCTTGAATACTTTAATAGCATAATTATTCCAGTCGTTAATAGATTTGGATTCAACGATTGGAATTAGTGTAGGAGAAGGTCTGAAGGTCGATATCAAATTATCTTTGTGATCATCAACATATTTGTTGAACCATTGATAGGTCGTACGGGTGTCAGCCTAGTAATAGCACGTATAGCATATAATATATATATATATAAAATAAACAAAAAAAACTCTTACCTTTGCGATGCCACATTTCGATCGAAGTGTTGATATAGGACCAGAAATTGCATCATCATTAGGGCCCACAGATATTAACGGGTTGAAATTTAATTGTTGACACGTTTTAATGAATGTTTTAAGCTTAATTTCGCTTTTATTTTTGGTGACAATTACGAGATGAGTATCAGGAGCGGCCATAACGTAAACAATAACATTGAGTATATTTAAAAAGGGACTAAACTTACGGGGCCTAACTATAAATAATGTCGTACAAGGGGGCTTATAGTAGAGTATTAACCCCCTTTCAACTAATAACCATAGACCTAAGCCAGGGAAGGGAGGCGCAGGGGGAGGGGAGGCGTAGGGGAGGGGAGGGGGAGGGGGTAGGAAGGGGGAAGAAGAGAGGGGAGGGAAGATAAGGGGGAGGGGATGTAGGGGGAGAGAAGATAGGCAAAGGTCCACTAAATACATGATTTTAATTGTTAATAATGGAAAAATTACCTGACGTCACAGTCTGATTTTATGGTATGTTAATCTACTTGATATTACCTTTAAATCAATGTATAATAAGTAAGAAAAAGTTAAGGGGTTTAGTTATAATTGCAGTTTGTAAATATTCATAGTTAAACAAATGTATAACAATAAAATATTAATTACAAGAGCATTACCTGACGTCACAGTCTAATTTTATGGTATGTTAATCTACTATAAATTACCTTTAAATCAATGTATAATAAGTGAGAAAAAGTTAAGGGGTCTAGTTATAATTGCAGTTTGTAAATATTCAAAGTTAAACATATGTATAACAATTAAATATTAATTACAAGAGCATTACCTGACGTCACAGTCTGATTTTATGGTATGTTAATCTACTATAAATTACCTTTAAATCAATGTATAATAAGTGAGAAAAAGTTAAGGGGTTTAGTTATAATTGCAGTTTGTAAATATTCAAAGTGAAACATATGTAGGGTTGTGACACTCGGTAAATTACAATTTTACCGTGGTAATTTACGGTAATTTACATGTAAATTACCAAGTTTTCTGAATCTTACATGTAAATTACAACATTCAAATATGTGACTTGTCAAAATATTCAATTGATCCGCAAAATTGAAACTCAATTACCGTTTTGTTGACAATTCATATAAAAACACATTGATTTCAATCACTCACTCATTCATGCATTACGTTATGCAGTGTTTGGGCGCACAGTATGTGTCTTTCACTTTTCATATACATTAATGTATTAATGCTAGGGTTGTGACACTCGGTAAATTACAATTTTACCGTGGTAATTTACGGTAATTTACATGTAAATTACCAAGTTTTCTGAATCTTACATGTAAATTACAACATTCAAATATGTGACTTGTCAAAATATAAAGAACTTTTGGTATTAGTCATGTCCAAAATGACAATAATTGAATAATTTTAAAAAACTTTAATTTTGAAAATTAATTATTACTGGATTTATAACTAAAATTGATATAACTGAGAGACAATAATGACTTTATTAATAATAAATGACGATAACAAGTGTTTTTATTTATTATTTTTGCTTCAAAAATTATAAAAATTCCGAACTTAATTGTAATTCTTATAGTACTTCTGTAGATTTTAATTATATTACAAGTGATAACTATCGTAATTAGGTATATAATTAATATTCCATAAAGAACTGAACCTTAATTAAATTTATTTGTGGAAAATTACCAATTTTACCAAATATTACCGTAAATTACCGAATATTACCTGTAATGTAAGATTGAAATGAATATTACCTTATAATTAATATTCCATAAAGAACTGAACCTTAATTAAATTTATTTGTGGAAAATTACCAATTTTACCAAATATTACCGTAAATTACCGAATATTACCTGTAATGTAAGATTGAAATGAATATTACCGGTAAAGTAACAACCCTAATTAATGCTTAACAAAGGGGACAACAAATACTGTAAAGCTGTAACGTTATTGTGAACGACCCGTTAAAAGGTGTTCATAAATGCGGTACAACTTTTGTTTGGAAACTTATTGGAAAAAAGTGATCAATTGTTAACACGTTATCATTTTAGGCCAACTTATAATTTATAAAGTATTTGAAAACAGTTTAATTGTGTTTTACGGTATGACTGAACAATAGTTATGGTAATAGTGTTATCGCTTTGAGATGTGTATTGTTTGAAAGCATTTGAATACTTATTTAACGGCATTTTACAGAATATTCTTTACCGACGATTGGTTTCCATAGCAAAGAACTGAGTGATGAATAATGATATTGTGATAACCATTGTCTTCATATGGATTTTATTACTCGTATGGTTTGTGTGGAATCTGATTGTCAATTGTTTGTGTACAAGAGATCCGACAGAAGTCCGTC